>DWTU01002275.1:0-11732 GCA_018251515.1 Cecropterus confusis | reverse complement strand
CATTTATTTGTGTTTTCCCATGATCGCTTATATTTTGCTGTATTTTGGGTTGGATCTGCAGAAAACGATACGTTTTGTTGCCAGATAAAAACTCCGCATCAAATATAGTATACAAAGAAGTATTGAAAATTTCAAATAAACAATCAATCACAAAATCATTTTATTCATTTACTTCAAACGCGGTTACATGGATGCTATGTTTATGTATGTTTAATCAAATTGTCATGCACACTGATACATACGTAGGTACACTAAATTTTTTAATGCCCAACAAGATACTAGCCGACTCGTGCCCACTTGCACGGGTTTGCTACTATCTTATACACATTACGTGCCACGTTGTTTGTCCGCTATGGACTCCTAAACTACTGAACCGATTTCAATCAACTTTGCACACCGTGTGTAGTTTGATCTAACTCAAAAGGTAGGATAGCTTATCTTAATATATACTAAAAGCATAGCTACTATAACAACATATAATAAAAGCAGAATAAAATAAATATTTAAGAGTGCTCCCATACAACAAATTTGATTTTTTTGCTTGGTATTTATTACGGCAACAGGTGTCTACCTGAGTATAAAAAATAAGCGTCTGCTTAAAATATGCACAGAAAATTCAGTTGTATGTTAATTTTGAAAATTAAATAATAAATCAAAATAAAATAATTATTTACAGGGGCTCCCATACAACATACATATTCAAGAATAAAAATAAAAATAATCATTTTAATATTCACTTGAAAGGAAACAAACAAAGATAGTTACACAAAGATTTTACACAATAGAGCATACATGTTTCGCCAAATTGGTATGCCAATAGATACATATGTACATACATACGCGGTCAAAACATAACCCTCCTTTTAGTAGTTGGGTATTAAACCTTAACATTTAGTACTTAGAACCACACCAATTTTTTTTTTTAATGCCCAACGAAGTGGGCACGGGTCTGCTGGTTTTTTCTATAAGATTGACTGCTAATGTTGCCTTAACAACTAACTAAACTAAACACAACTAAACTAAACATTTAGATACTACAGAATCGTTAATGAGTTATTGACGACTACCTAAGAGTACGTTGATATGATACATTGTGTTCAGGCATGATTAAAAGTATTGTGAGATACTGAAAGATAAAAATTCAGTAACAAGGCTATAACTTGTATCACAGATGGTTTGCCAGTGGCGGGCAATTAGCGTTTTGAGGGCAAACGCTTCGGGCTTCGTGGTCGTGATACCGAGAACTGCTGCCACTCAAAGGGCATCTTTGAGTGTTAGCGTTCTTCAGCTCGCTTTTGTGTAAAGCACGTAAAATGTCGCTTTTTTGTTCAAAAATTCTGTAAGTCGGTATTTTTGCTATGTGAATTCTCTTTGGTTACAATCTCATAACTAAATTCAAAGTTCGAAACACTACAACTTAATCTATTTTCACATTCCATTGCTATTAATTACTGAGCTGAGCTCATTTGAGAAAGCAATGGGGTAAATTTTAGTCGCAGATCAATTTTCGCTGGAAATGAATGCTCTGTGCACATGATTTATGAAAGATTAAAACTTTTAATGCAAACGTATATCGGAAAAGCGAAACAACATGTTTACGTAGACACTAAAATTTGTATTAGTGTGCAATATTAAATTGAAATATTATTATATGTACAGTTTTGAATAGAACAAGCAGTTTCTAAGTGAGCCATTAAATTACGTATAAAATGTATTTACATTGCTTGATGGATTTGCGCAATATGTTTACCGTTCAAACTTCGTTCTAAGATGCGTATAGCTTTTACGAATACGTAATCATTAGTTTGTTCGAAGATTTTGCAATGCGCTCTTTTCCTGATGTTGAAGTCCATCCTTGGCATACTTGTCATAAGTATTGCTGATATGTTACTTAATTGTACAAGTATAATAGTTCTTTGTATCAAGCTAGACTTACACCTAGTACTTTTGAAAAATTAAAGCTTAAAATCTACATTATGTACATATATTGATAAAGGAAGTATCTTATAGATCATTGAATAAAGGATAGAATTGTAACCAATATAAACGTGTCAAGTCTCACTCAATAATTTTTTCTGATGAGTATGAACTACGCAAATTTGATTCTTGTGCAGGAGAAAATTTAAATGATTAATTAAGATTAATGTTGTTAGTTAATATGTTTGTGTGTCCAAGTCACTTTCAACATAAATATGAAGTTGTCGTACAGTTTTATACGTAGAAAGTTCTATTCATTATATTGTATAATTTATGCCCGTGTTTAAACGACCCACGTGGTGGAGCGGTCACCATACCGGTCTGGCACGCAGTGGGTCTCGGCCAAACAGACATCTGCATGTTGAGATGAGATTAGACTTCTGTTGTGGGTCTAGGTGTTTGTATATTCATCTTTGTGTTTCAGGCTACCCCACGGTAGCCAATAATACCGGTGGACAGTGTATCCACTGAGGGTAAAGAGGGGTTCCTCGAGGCCTGCAGACCTTACGCCATGCGGCGACGCCACGCCGCGGCATAGGACGACTTTCAAAGTCAAAAAGTCTTTGTGTGTCCATGGCATCCACGATACAGGAGAAAATCCTACTGTGGGGCTATCAGTGTAGAAAGCGTTTATGTTTATGTTATTTAAAAATAATGACTTATTCGGTTTGTAATATTGTTGACAATTCGATTTGTAACATTGTTCAGTTCGACCGGTTCGTATAGAAACATTATATAGTAATTTTAATCATTATGATTTACTACGAGTATGTTATTACCTTATTACCTTAGTATGTTTACCTAAGTATTATGTAACGACTTCACCATGGTATGTAATCAATAAATAAAATAGTATTACGCGTCAAGATGCTGTAACGGATTTTTATCGAAATTTGACGCAGTTTCAATTATTAGATATAATAAATATAATATAATTTGTCGGTTTTGCAAAAAGTTAGTAAACTTATTGAGCAGCAGCGATCGCTTAGTTATTGAACTAAAGGAAAACGAAGGTTCAAAACTAGGTTTTGAACCTTCCTTTTGCATAAGTTAGACCCTCTTAGTTTATTGATAATGATGATGATTTGATTTGATTTTTAGATGCGTATTAGAAATTAATAATGACTTCTTATAATGGTGAAGTCAAAGATCACCAGGAAACCAACACGCCAGAGTTCTCATAGATGTGTAAAATCTAATAATTCGAATATGGCATCAATATATTTTACTCTGAAAGGAAACCTGTGTTTACAACGAGTTGACAACGAACTAAACGTGTTTCAATTTTTTTTTCAAAATTACATAATTTGAAAGTAAAATTCATTTAAAAGCAGACAACTTCACTCTCACTTCACCTATTTCCCTTTCATAATTTACCTGTCATAATAGCATAACGAAATAATTTACCTCAGTTTGTAGGCTGGAACCTAAATTACTAAGTAACATCTGGACATTTTTGCGTAGCGGCAGACGAATGAGCAATTTGCCGTCTCATCGCCGGCGTAATGTCGCAAATGGAGGCCTCTTGCGACATGCCTCGCGTTTAAGCCACGCGCAAAATCTTCTCTCAAATTACTAGGTTTAATAGGAAGGTAACGTTGAACCATTATAATTTTATTGTACGGTTTATGTTTCCTACATAGGTGTAAAGGAGTAAATAACTATGACGCAATGATTTCTATTTTGCTTGCGAAGAATACGCGTTACACCGTGTTGGCTATATACAACCATTTTCACTGCCGCCCATGAATATATGCAACCAACTCCATATAGAACTTCGGCTCTACCTGAAGCCGAACACAAAAGAGTTGCTACTCGTGAGGACTAAGACGGTGGCCTCATATGTAAGTCAGCCGGCATGTTTCCGCTAGACATTTTCGTAATTATAAATTTATAGTTGTAACTTTTCGTACTTGGGATTGAAATCAGAACCTGTGTGTCGAAACAATGCGGATGCGGATGGTTGTACAGAAAGGTACATATCAAAAAAACTATTTTTAACTAAAAATCTTTCTGCATCTTGACGCTATTTAGCAAAGTGGCAAACAAACGAGCAAATTGCCGTTTCATCTTCAGCGTAATGGCGGACATCTCTTGCAACACGCCTCGTGCCTCTAAAACCACACACAAAATCTTTACCGAGATTGCTGGAAGGTTTCATAACTAAAGAGGAAATTATATAGGCTTAACACCGTCTCTTTGTCACGGGCTCACATTTAAAGTATTTATTTCACTACCTGTACTTACATTTAGGTAACCTAGCATACGTAACGTTACCTGACATTTTTATGGTCCTAAAATATAACAAAATCGCGCACTGGAATGAATCTGGACTGTTTAGAATACATCTGTATAAAAAGAAGAAAATTTTATATACTCAGGAGAATGATGGTAGAATGAAGCAGCACGGTACTACCGGGGTGGGGGGGTACCACCGCCACACCTACATCTGGCGTGAAGCAATTCTACGTTTCGCTAGATGCGTGAAGTATGAGGCGACCTTCTTAGTCTTTAGGAGTGCCAACACATCCGTGGTCGACTTTGGGTAGTATGGAGTCAGTTACAGGTGTCCATGGGCGGCAGTGACCTTTTATCGTCAGTTATTCTGCATTTTTATTTATTACTTCAATCTTATAATAAAGTGCTATATTTCTAGACAAAAAGCAATAAAACTTTTCAGGATTTGGTTTCAAAATACAAACTCAATACGATAAGAAAATAAATCACATACAAAAAGAGAATGGACGATAATACCTTTATTAGGTACTTGGAGCCGTATTTTCTTGCTCTATTATAACGTAGAGCCTCAGTAGCCAGTAAACTGAAAACGAATCGGCGTCCTGAGACCGCCGGCTCTACCCCGCATATTTATGGACCTACCAATTTGTATACCTCGAAGGCCGTTATAGAACCCCGAAGCGTGTCAGTGGGTATTTTCAGGTTTCTAAATCGCGTTTAAAAACGTTAATCTTCTTTATAATTGTCTATACTGTTGTTGTGTTTTCTATACTTATTGTATGTAAGCAAAATACGACGATTGACGCTTTCTACATTAAAAAGGATTATTATGATTCCCTGTATTGGATAATTTATGATACGATCATCCAACCATCCATTTTAAAGGTTTTAGAACCCTTTTTGGTTCGACTCCAGAAGCACCACCGCCACACCTATATCTGTCCAATAACAGTTGTGTGAAACGCTGCTGTTTTTTGGTCTGAAGGTTGTGTTAAGCGAGACATACACATCCGAGGCGTTCCTCAGGCGTAGCAACGCATCTGTGGACAATCTCAGGTGAGATTCTGTCTATGGGCGGCAGTGTCCACTTATCATCAGGTGGACTGCATGCTCATTTGCTACTTCAAACTGATAAAAAAACCTCTTCCCATCACGACGTTGCTTTACTTTGTAGATTTATCATCGACCCAAGCCGCTTGTTGTTTCACATGGCACAGGCAAAAGAAAACTGTTTTGTGCCTTTTCTACTTTGTAGCCGATATTTTTTTGTTTGCTTGTTGTACACGAGTTTCGTTAAGAATAAAAATATACTCAATCTTTTCATAATGACTGGAATCTTTAAAACTTGTAGTTCCTTATAACCTTACAAAACATTTCCATACAAGTTCGCGTACCTCCCGAACTGAATTCGTTCCATACCGCGTGACGTGTGTGGAAAATTTAATTATCGTTCTAGGCGGTGGACATCATTGTTATTCGAGTAACGTTTGTCTGGCGATCGGTGACGTCAGCATGATGAACCGACGGCCTCCGTTATTTGTCTAGACAACTCAGGTATCGGCAAAAACCTGAGTGCTAAATTCCTATACTATTATGGAACGAAACCTGATTGTGACACCAGGATGTTAAACGCATATATTATACACAAACAATTAAATATATTAAGAAGTTAACATGTAGGTATCTACTAAAGGTTTAATAAGAAAATGTAACAAAAAACAACAATTGTTGCTCTGTTGTCGTGACCGTGAACTCGGCTTATACTTAGATTGACTGCAAATGACCGATTATAACGTGCAGCTTGGTTCAATTAATTTCAGAACGATAATTGTAAAATATCACAAAATATTTATTTAACGTACATAAAACTCTTGTCAAAATGAAATACTATGGTGAATCAGTAGTAGGTAATTGATTTGTCAAGCAACATGCCAACACTAATATGAAATATTTTAAAGTGGTCGATTCTTTAGACTCTACATCGACTAGACTTGATTCGATTTAACAAGACTATATACTATATATATAGTTAGGTGCAGAACTGAGTCAATGTATCGAAATTATTTCATTACATTAAATATACTCAGTATTCACGTTTAATAAAAATGATTTAAGAATTATATGTCGTAATATAAAGCTGTATCCTTTCTGTTCATAATTCATATTAAGTAAGAAAAATTTCTTACTAATTAAGATCTGGAGAAGTATCTGAAGCAGCGGCAAATTTTAGGCAAGATATCGGTACATCAGTAAGTAAATGGACTGTTGGGCGAGCATTACACAAAGCAAATATGCGAGCTGTAGAGAATAAAAAGAAACCTCTTATTACTAAGAAAATGTTATACTCATTCAGAAACATTCGTTCCGCGGCTCGGTTCCTATATTGACCTATTATGTAAAATATTTGATAAGCGTGTAATAACGACACCTCAGCAAACATATTATGAACATGCATTACTATAAAAGGCGAAACGTATATTGTTAAATGAAGCGTGCTCTAATATTACTTAATATTATTTAATTGTTACAGTCAAGGTGAACCGAAAACTTTAAACTTAGATTAAAACAATTGTCCAAACAAAAATAAATGTACGAGCTCTGTTTACGAGTCACCTTCATAATGTCGGAATAAATTATGGTTCTTTATAACTTTATTAATGTTCTTACAAAGCAAACTTTGGCAATCAAAGTAACGTTAATGACTCCAAAAATATCTTCAGAAAGTCCGCCTCGGTTCTATTATCATGTAGTTACGATGACGAAGTATTAGTTATAAATCAGCGACGTTTCGTTTGAAACAAGAGTGAAAACCTGGCGGAAGCGATTAATTATATTAACAGCCAACGTTGAAGTACGCATTCATTGAGATTTCAAGTCGTTCACATCAAATGCCGCTTCGTCTTACAAATATATTATGTGTAAGCAGTCGGGACGTCGACAATATTGAATAATCATGTGCAATGCATGAGTATACTATGAAATCCATTTGCACAACACATTGTTCACGTGATTTCCCTTATAATAATTCCATTGAATGTAGTCGTATTTTTTTTGTTTCAGGTAATGTGGTGGGTCAACATTGTCACTGATGGCCATATGAAAATATTCGATGTAGATACCCGATAATATAAGCCGATTGTGGGTGAAAAGAATTACCGTGAGGATGAATATATTTATTTTAGGTTAATGCCAAAAAATCATTTCATATTTTTTAATAAATCGTTTTATTGATTTGCCGTATAATTTTGGGTACACACTATAACAGGACCAAATCACGATAGAAATAATTTTTGTAAAATTTAGGAAGATAAAGTTCATTAAAATGTTTATCAATTTCAGATAACATTGATACGTGAAACTGGTCAATTTTGCTCCGTTTAGTGAAAGGACAATCATGAAAACTTTACCCCCAAGGCGCTAAAAATAATTTTAATAATAACAATCTCGCGCATAATTTATATCGGAAAATGGGACATTTACACGAATAAGGCATGCATAGCGAAGAAAACACACATAACTCTCGGTTAATAAAGCAAATGGATATAATATACTGTTTGAAGGGTGCCATCGAATCGCTGGCGACATGCAGATGTCACCATTTGTTATTCAGATTCGTACAGACGCCGTCTCAAACGCACCCTGACATCCCAATGAATATGTAAAAACGATTATGGAAAACTTTTGAATAATACTCATGGAGTATTTTGACGGTTTTATTATTTTGCAAGCATATTTTTCTTGATCGTGGGAAATTGTAGTTAATTCAAATGGAAATGATCTAAATAATAAAATCTCTTTATCTTCGTCCTCGAAAACGACACATAGATGTATAAAATACTGCATAATAGCACAACTTACACAAGTCCAATTGTTAGTTAATAATAAAAAATTAGATATTAGAAACACTTAACGTTTGTTAGACAAATTATATATATTGTACAAACATTTACATAAATAAACCGAATGTTCGGAACTAGAACGCTTCACTATACATGGTCGACTCACTCGGTCGCTTTTTATTACTCATAGCGATTTAACTACTTCTTTGTAAAGCGTAGCCTCCATATAGCCAGTACTCATAATAGAACCTACGTAGCTAATTAGTGCACTCTAGTTGAAACAGGGTTGTTTTATTACCCCCACTCTAACCGAGAGCAGGGAAGACAAATATGCAAACCAAGTCAGCCATTCCTTTTTAATTTCGGCCGAAGTCAGGAACGGTGAAAAACTTGACAAATCTACTAAAATGGTAAACTGGGAAGAGTTGAGGTAATTTATTTCGTCTCGAGCCAAAATTTACCGAAGTTTTCTCCAACATTACTTTTGCTCATTACGTAGATTAACTAAGCCTTGAGTGATTAAAGTTTGCTTGCTTACGTTTTGAAAAATGTGTTTTTAATGTATTATACACAATTTGTATTATAGCAGTATATATATTTATATTTATATTATTATAAAAATTAATACAGTTAAAATTCCTATCCCAAAAACAAAGGTTCATTCCATTCATAAATAACTTTAGCAAAATATAACAATGGAGAGATTTGAAAATATTATAAAAATAATTTCCACTACTATTTGTAATAACAATATGATATAAAAAAAGGAAGAATAAAACGTGAAATCACTATGTAGTTGATTTCATATTTTATGATCCGAAACGGAAATCGCTATACAATTTTCATTTCCAGTGTTTAAATATTAACACTTAAAATTATTACATTTTCATTAATTTATATTATGATGTGGTGAAATGGAAAAAGACTAGAGTAGTTCCGAAAGTGTCGTTAATTAAACTGATGCACTACGAATGTGTAATGTGATTGCATAAATTATATCGCATTTAGTCGTGCATGTGTCACGGCAATTACGAGACGAGCTTTCATTGGCAGTGCCGTTAGCCCGGAGATGAGTAATCGCGTTGGACGTTTGAATTTCGAATAAAGTAAATTAGGAGGTTTAAATTCAAATTATATGCTTTTTTCTGGAATGTATAGATTATATTATCAATTTCACGTACTTTGCAATGTACTATATACCTATGCAAACAAATTGGTAATGAAAACTATGATTTTATTTTTGATTATTTTTTTCTAAAGAGTGTAAAGGAAAATCCATAGGATCTAAACACCCCCTAATTTCACGATTTGAAAATTTCATTGATTTGTAGTTTTTAAGCAGTGAACTCTATAAAATATATTTTTTGATTCTCCTGAGATGAAGACAAAAATAACGACATGGCATATTTTAGAAAATGTTAAACTACTTAGGCTACAGTCGGGGAAAAACATATTCGTACATACATACACAATAAGACGTACAATGAAAAAACATTACCCTTCTTTGGGGGCCTTCGGGTAAAATAGGTTAAGATTTATTCACGCAATGAATACAAAAAGTGACCTCATAGGAGCTATTCGTAGTTCCGATGAGTATTTTATCGGCATTTTTATCATAAGTATTTTAGGTAAACCACGGAAATATTGTTATTAAATGAATGTGAATTATAAACACAAATCCAGCAAACAGCAATATCTGACTCTTCAGCAGCTTGAGTTTTTTCTAAACATATTTATATATTTATAATAGCCAATTGAATTCAGGCCAACGAAACGATTTCCTTCCTAATTATATTTTTTTATTCTCATTTAAAAATGATATTTCAAAATAAGCGACTCTATTATCGGTTCTCGTTTACACACTCTCACTGATCAAAATGTTTTTTCAAATGAATCCATGAAACCCAAATGAATGAGCAAAAGATCGCCAAAAATGGAGAAACTTCAGTAAAAAATTTTAATATCCCTTATTATAGTACACCGTACGATATGTCGCCCAACATGACCATAACATAATAATCATTTAATTAATTTATGAAATTCTTTGAATAAATTGTTACGTAGTGTGTCCTAATAAAATTACAGTCAGCAGTTTTTTAAGAAGACGTCTTTAACATTCGGATGACATATCGTAAATGTGTCCGTAAAATATCAGTAAGTCACATGTGTATCAGGACTGTGAATGTGTTAATAGAAGCGAAAACGACACGTACATTTATAATAAGCATTTGCATAAAGTTTTATTACCGTTCTACTGGGGTTTCTAAATATATTTCAGGTACAACTTTTAGTAAGTGCGATGTACATCATAATATATTCAGGATATTATGCTCTTCCGTGTTCTAAATGATGAGCATAAATCCGGGTATTTACGGATACACAATTTTTTATTCTAATCTTGATATGATTCTGGTAGTACAAGGTGCAGGAGCGGTATGAGTGGATGCTATAAGGGGAGACCTATATCCAGTAAAGGAACTCCATAGCCTGATGAATGGTTCTATAGATCTGCGTTGTTCTGCGTGACTGGAACTGAATAATCTGATAAAAACATCAATTTAGTAATTAAAACTACTTATGAATTTATTGAAATTTAAGTAAATATGTAATTTTTATGCAAAATATAACACGGAAAGGAATTAAATGTCAAACTTGTGTTCCTTCGAACAACGATTTCACAAGAAATTTGTTAAATAGTGGAAGATTTCCGTAATCCCGCCGTTAACTTTCACTGGCTGAACATTAACCTAAACGAGAACAAACTGTTCAACTATTGACCCGTTGGTTTTCGGGTGCGTGTAAACTTTACTCGGAAGTACTATTTTAAGTCTTTCGTATTCGGTCTCAATTTGAAGTAGCTTTGGATTTGTTTTCTATACAAATTTGTGTACAATTTATTTTTAATTAAGGCAGCCGATCTTTTCCTGTTGTCGCTCGTATCTGTGGGGTCCTTTTTATTTGCTCCCCTCTCACTTCGATGGATGACCGAACAATTGACAGATCTTGACCTATTTCGCTTTTCATCTCATATTACTAAGCACATTTTAATTGGAAATTGATGCTGTCGTTTATAGGGTGTTGTTTACTTGTGAACCTTTACTAATTTTATTGATAATATTTATTGATA
Organism: Cecropterus confusis; assembly: GCA_018251515.1. Lineage (NCBI taxonomy): Eukaryota > Metazoa > Arthropoda > Insecta > Lepidoptera > Hesperiidae > Cecropterus > Cecropterus confusis. Next base: position 551 of record DWTU01002275.1, on the reverse strand, counting down.
ACTTAGGTAGGATTATTTTGTACTGGATTATAGCAGCCACTTCATTTAAAAAATAACTCCATTTTTCGATAGAATGGAAATGGAGCATTAATTAATGAGACTGAATTGACTTGAGTTTTATACCCTAGAATTATGTGCTATATCTTATTACGAGCGGTTAATATGTCTTGAAAACTATTCGATTTCGAACCGTTGTCAATTCCTCTAGACTAGACTCATGATAACTCCAAATCACTACTTTTCTGCCAAGTTGTGGAACAAACTTCTTTTTGGGCAATACCGTTCGCTATGTCAGATGATTCTTAAAAAAAGAGTAAATAACTTTCCATTAATCCCGGCGATGCTTTGGTCTCTCCTCGCGCATTGAAAAAGGGAACATTCGCCTCTGCGTCCTCGCTAGGTTTAATTTGATAAGAAATATCCGTATCATCTGAGTTGTGGTGGCTACTGCAGTAATTAGGAAAGTTTTCCAGGTGGTAGAACTTAGTTCTCGGGAGTAGCAACGCATCTGTGAACGACTTCAGATATAACCCCTGTTCATTGTGAAGTTG
>DWTU01002274.1:0-11733 GCA_018251515.1 Cecropterus confusis | reverse complement strand
AGATCTTCTTTTGCGATTTCCCAAAAATCGTCTATTTTGAGTTAAGTCAGTATTCCACTAAGCATGCGATGTATACAACCTGCTTTAATTAGAATCGCTCTCGTGCACTAATGTTACACATAAATTGTAAGAAAGAGAACAGATTTTACTTTAAAATTTATTATGTCATTATATTTTTATCGGACTTCCCAAAGGAAAGAGATTAACTATTCGTCCCTTATTTTTTATATATGTTTAGGCTTAAGTCCGCAATGCCGCTACCGACCGAAATTATTCGAACGACATTGTGTGCGGCTAGTTTCAAAGGGAGTCCCATTTTATGGAAATTGAAAAATCTCGAATAACTCAGGTGTTTCTAGACCTTTGGTGTGATTGTTTTTCTTTGATTTGACATAGGTGTGATCGTATGGTAAACTTTTCGAGTTATGTTTGTATTTAGATTTCAGTTTAAGCATTAGCAAGCAAGAACGAAGCAAAATTAGTCATATGAATACAAATCTCCGTCTTTCATCGCTAAAAAGCGTGAAAAAAAATTTAACATAAAAAGAAAACGACTTCAATGCCACAAAAAAGAAAAAAATATATAGATATGTTGGTTTAGTACATACACAGTATACAGTACATAGTTCTGAAGTCAGCGCCCATATACTTACTAATAGGACATAGGACATAGTTTCGTCGTCGTGATCTAGACTGAAGCTATTTACTGTGTATGTACTAAACCACCATATATTTATTTTTTTTCTTTTTTGTGGCATAGAAGTCGGTCTTTTTTGTTATTTTTATTTGTACTGATGTGATTTTCGTAGTACGCGAGTTCGTTTAACAACAGCCTGTTGCGTTACCTGTTACCATTACTTCATTGGACTAAATATTTCTTTGTAGATACCTGGGCATCATCGCATTCTTCTCTGCGGCGGTGGCGTGCGTGTTGTATTTCATCGAGATGATGAGTGAATTCCGGCCCTTCGTATTCCGATGGGGCATCCACGGCTTCTCGGACTTCTTCCTGGCGGTGGGCATCATTATGTTCGCGTTCGGCGGCGCCGCCTCTTTCCCTACCATCCAGAACGATATGGCTGACCGCACGCAGTTCACTAAGAGTTTACAGTACAGCTTCCTCGGTGAGGGATATTTAATTTAACTTAAACTTTTTTTTTAATAAAAATAAAGTAGCATATGAGTTTGCAGCCCACTTTTATCGAGACATGTGTGGTCACTGCCACTCATGTAACCAACTCCATATAGAAAAAAGGTCCTAGGATTGAGGTGGAGTTGCTTGCAGGTGGATTAGGTTCTAAGTGAATCACAGATGTGCTTCCCTTTCTGCGGATTTAGATAGTCGCCCTGTATTGAAGTCAGTCTGCACCCACACCCTTCCAACGAAAAGCATGTACTCTCCGGTTACCTCTCCGGTCGAGCCGTACTGGTTCTACTACCTTTGAAAGGTACATTCGCTACTTACTGTACTTTTGAAAGATAGGTGTTAAGTATCTAAGGTAAGTAATGGGCCTTTACGTAACTTTTAGAATGTTTACCTAGATAACACCTACTCTCAGCTAGGTAAAAAAAAACTGAATCTGCCACTACCTAGAAGTAATATTATCCTTATAATCCTATCCTTAATATCCTTATACCTCGTTCCCAGCAACTATGTTGATGTACATGCCCATCGCCATCGGTGGCTACGCGGTGTATGGCGAGTCGGTGGGCTCGAACTTCGCGCTGTCGCTGTCGGCGACGCCGCTTACGCTCGTCGGCAACATCTTCATGGCCGCTCACCTGGTCTCCGCCTTCATCATCACTGTCAACCCCGTGTGCCAGGAGGTGGAGGAGATGTACAACACTCCCAGAGGTATTCTTTTAAATAAGTTTTCTTTCCATGCGGCTTGATGTTATTTTTTAACCAACTTCAAAAAGGACGAAGGTGGTTAACGATTCGGTTGGTACTTTTATGTACACCGATTACTCCGGCAACTTAGGACTTTTGGATTAACTTTTATTTTATTTTATTATATAGAGTATACTTACAGTTTGATTCCACAGTCACATAAGCCCTGATCTAATAATGGATTCCCGGGAAATCAAGCCGTTTACTCTGTAGAGCGTGCTAAAGAAATGGACATACATCCAAAACATATACACACATGCTTGATGAGCATTACAATAAAAACGATGCTTGACAGTGCTTTAAATTACTGTCAAGTAATTTGGACGACGTTTCTGTAGATCCAAGAGCTGGCACGCATTTTGCTCAACAAATTGGCATAGCCATTCAAAAGGAAATTCTGCCAGCATCTTGAGAACCTTGCCCAGAGACAGCGAGACGAATATTTTTTTTATGGGAGTGTTTAGGTTTTCATATTTTTGTTTTGTTTTTTCGTATATATGTACATTTTGTAAATAATTTTTCTTTTGATTTTGTTCAGATGATTGTGAATATGGTTTCAATATAATAAACTTATTACAAACATAAAGCGATCAATTGAGAAGTTCATAATGACGTCTCGTTACATTTTGTTTAGATTCGCTGGGTCACCGGACGTTAGTACGAGTGTCCATAATGCTAGCCATCCTGTTCGTGGGGGAGAGCGTGCCGCGCTTCTACACGATCCTGTCGCTGGTTGGCGGCACCACAATCGCGCTGCTTACTTTCGTGCTGCCCTCCTACTGCTACCTCAACCTCACCAACACGGCATCTAGTCAGGGACCGGCACCCATGTAAGTTTAATTGTCATAAAATTGTTCGTGAACTCGTTTCCGAAGGTTATGACTGAAAACACGATGTAAACTATTTGTGGTATAAAGATGTTATCGTTGTTTTTATCAAAGTCAACTTAGTTTTTTTTTCCTATCAGCTAGGTACGTATTAAAGCAACGTCGGGCCCAAATTTTAGATGAAAGGCCGAATTATAAATTTTTCAATCTGTTTCTTTTCGGTTTTTAGTAAATCGTTACTAAGACTCGTCAATAGCTAGATACCCGATAAAACAAAAAAAAAAGAAAATTGGGTGCGAAACCTAAAAATTAAAACCGTCTTGCCTCTTTTATGTAAATATGCCTATAACCAGTTTGTTTAACGATGATGACGTGTTTTCAGCGAGTCTCCTCCGGGGTGGATCAAGATGGTGTGTTGGCAAGTGTTGGCTGTGGGCGCGGTGGGTGGTGTGCTGGCCGCCGCCTGCTCGCTTAGCGCCATCTTCGGCACCGCGCAGGTGCTGCCCTGCTACCTGCGCTAAGACCACCGCGTTACCCCACGCTACCCCATGCTGCTCATGCCTCACCAACTACAACTGACGACTGTTATTCTTTCGGCCCAAAACCAACGAAAAACTAATATCTGTAACTTGAAATACTAGTACATTGTTACACAATCATACTGTTTGATCATTACTAATTGTAAGCTTTGTAATTCAATAAAAACTTATCTTATTATTAATTTTCATACATCTAATTATGATGTATTTTATGTTAAGCAATCGCATTACGTTAAGTTGCTTTTGTAATAATGCAATAAATGGCGAGTAAGTATTTTATACAAATTTATATGCAATAGTAGGTAGCCTACCAACATATTTTTATATTTGTAAATTTTTGTTATTGCAATAATATCTATTTAAATAAAAGCATAGTATACATGTAGTATACCAATGTGTCTTTTTCGTATTTTAATACAATAAGTAATTATATTATTATAAAAAAACAGTGTTTCACTTCTCTTCCCTATTTGACACAATTGAAATAAAAGTAGGAACATAAATCAACATGTCGCAAAAGTTCAAAAACGTATATACAATGATATACATACATAATCAACCCATTATTGTCCCACTGCTGGGCACGGATTTTCTCTCAAAGTGAGAGAGTTAGACCATAGTTCACCGCGCTGGCCAACTGCGAATTGGTAGACGACACACACAATTTACATCCATTTGAGATTATGCAATTTTCTCCATGTCGTCATCAGGAATGTTTACCGATGACTACCACAATAATTATAATATTAATTATTAATACGTATATTATTGTAAGTTTTAATCTAGTTATAAACAGATCCCCACGAGACCGCGCTATCATTGTGATGTAATTATATGTACTATCTGAGTATCCGGGCGGTTACCGTACAGATCTAACCTCTAAAGTCTTAAAGGGTTCTGGGTACGATTTCTGGCCAGTCAGATATGTCGATAAATTTAAACTCCTGTTTTAGGTCTGGGTTTTTTTGGATTTGTTTCAGAGCGTGTACATGTCACCAACTTGAGCTAGTGTTTGGGTAGTGCTGTCTTTTTAAAAACCCTTTTTGACTACACTGATTCAGATACAGATAAGTGATAGTCTCTGCCATCCTAATATATAATGGTCTTAAGTGAGGTCAGTAGGTAACAGGATTTATCCATGCATTTGCTTCATACAATTGTTTTTCTTTTGCCCAAATGTAATTATTATAACTCAACAGACCTATACAACTCTGTCGATCATCTGTGACTTAAATACGACAGAATAGCAGCGTAGTGTTGCTGTGACCTGGTGTGAAGGTTATGTAAGGTAAGGTAAAGTAGATTTTCAAAGTACACCCTTAATCCTTTGGAATTGCTACGCCCAATCTGCTTATTTAGAGTTGGTTATAACGACAACGGACGATAGAGACCATTTAATGTCAAGTGGGATGCATGCTGGTTTGAGACCTCTATTACATAAAAAAATACATTTATTTCCTTTATTCATACAAAGGAGTATAACTTTATAACTTTGCCGAATTATCTCACATATTTGCGCCTGTTGCGCAAATTAATTCCTTCTTTTAAGTATCTTTATAAATTGACATTCTGATATCTGTCTATTGCGTGGAGTGAATGCGTACTATACAGGCGCAAATAGCTACTCACGAGGGCAGCGTGCACACCACAGATTACAGTAACATATGTAAGAGTACTCGCGCAAACCCTCTTCAGACTCGGTCCCGCGCTCGCGCTGCCCGCCTGTCCCCAGTATAGGTAAGATAACTTTATCTCACGATGTTACTAATTATTATTCATCCTATGTATACTAAGTTTTTAGATAAATTAGTTTAATGAAAAATATTTACGACTCTCAATTAATTCACGAAAATTAATTTAGTCTTTATAACAAACTCTTAAAGGTTTTTGTTAATTTCTATCGTAACAAATCGGTTCGTCTAGTGTCTTTAACGTTATCTACTAACAATCAAATACGTATATGATCTTTTGATCCAAGTATTTGGGCCAGGTCAAGGCAGAAATCTTATTTATGTATCGCTAGAGTTAATACATAAGAAACCTTAATTAATAAGGGCATGATGCATACAGGCCACTTTTTTACTACGCAAGGCTTTCCCAAAATTTTTCATAGGTAGTTTATCGGTATTTATAGTAATCCAGACATTGGATGTTAGAATCATTGAGAGAAACTCTTGTACATGATAACTGGAAAAGTATCTTCGCTACCGAGCATAATTCGTAGTGGCCCAAAGCTTTCTAAAATGATAAGATTTTAAGACTACATTTTTTAAATGACCGAATTGCAGACCTTTAGTAGCATAAGGATATTTTCGGAATTGTGAGGTACAAATTAGATTAGGCAAAGCAGTTTCAGATATAAGATATTTCCTTAATTATTTTATTTTTAGCTCTGGTAAACTTCAAGATGGTAGTAAGCGGACTATTGAGGGCCGCTACGCAGACGACGAGGAGCTGCGTTGCGGCGCGCCGCTGCGGCCGCTCTCTTTACGGCACCGACGCTAAAGGCGAGTACTTTGATCTTCAACTTATATCTTGTGTACTTACTAGGATTTAAGCCATACTGCACTGACCAGGCCAAAATAACATCTATGATTTTTTTAAGGAACTCTCAGACGTGTATTGATTGACAGACGTGACAGACGTGATTGAGAGGCTTTGTTACGATTTACTAAGCAATCACTGCTTTTTCTGTTCACCTGGTCCAGCTCCACGCTGCATTGTAACTACTTTGGCTTCCAAATTACTATTGAACGCTCCCGACGTTACTTAACTTTGTGGATCGGTTGAGGTCCTCACAAGCCACTCCGCTGTGCGCACTTATTTATACCTAGGTAATTCTGCAAAATAACAGTACTGTAAAATTAATGCTAGGGTAGAGATTTACACCGATAACAGACGTTCCAAGTATTCAGAAGCACAAGCATATGTATTGGATCGTAGGTGCCACTCCTGTCCTTTTTGAAACTTCTTACGGATGTGTATGGGTAGAAACTGCTTTATTTTAATTAATATATAAGGTAGACTGCAATGTCGTTTGATACTTACATTAAATATATAAGGAGCTTATAAAATGAAATGAAAAAACAGATGTTTATTATTGGATATAATTAAAGAACTATTCTCCTGTTAAGCTAGTTGTTTTGCTAGTGCGAATTATAGACAAATATTAATTTTGTACAGGCCTAATAAATTGGTTTTGTAACTAAAATATATAATACCGCTACGCAAATTTTGTGACGATTACTGGTATAAGATGATAAAAACTGTTTGAAACCTATAAAACTGTCGACGAGAGAACACGTGTACCTGGTTATAGAAAGAGGTAGTATTTATATTAAATATTGTCACATTTTTTTTGTGGAGTGCCATAAACAATAATTCAGCGCTCATTAATCTTAGTTTCTGATGTGTTGTCTTGGACTTACCGGATACATACATTTGTTATATCGATGCAATAATTTAATCGAGATCTGTGAGTGTACGATTTCATGACGAACGTTTGATCGTCGTGAAATCTTCGACTTAACCTGCTTCGACTAAAACTTTCGTTTAATCGACGATGTTGGTTATATAGTCAATACAATCGTTATCTATTTAGGTACTTCGTTTTCTTCGCCTATTGACTGGTCTTCTATTGCAATGTTTGAAATAAAAAAGTGCTCGTTATCCGCTCAATGTATGGCAAAATGACATATTATCGATTGATAGTTGTGTAACTATGTATCAAAATGCGATCGATGAGGATTTTTATTTTCTGGGTGAGCGGCAATGTAGTTCTTATCTGCGGAAGTACAAACATATACATTTAGTTTAAATGTGTAATTAAACAGTTGTACACGTGTACTAGCCCTTATATGTAGAGACAATTGAAATATGTGCAGGGGAGGAGGGGGTATGGTCGGGTAGCGGGGCATATCGGGGCAAGCTTCAAACAGCCAGAAGAAAACACACAGCGGAAAGTCTAATGGATTAATTTGATCGGTTGTCAATCGACATATACCCTTTACAAGCGATGCACGCCATATCGACACCCGTTAATGCTAAAAAACATAAGTTTCTAAAGTAGTGACTTCGTTAAAAAACACAAACGAGTAACATAGCAATTGTTTGTCAAATCTAATTATTCTGGTGCTAAATAATTCATTTCTTAACAGTTTCCTTCTAGACTTCTGAATTAAAATACAAAAAAGTGTATGGAAAAAGCAAGATGCTGTTAACTATTGTTTTATTTCGAAAGTACCGCAGGGACATAGTCAGGTACAACAACAAAGGCGAACAGAGTAGGGTGTCGTTAAAAAGGTGATCTACGTTGCCTCGTATGAAAAAGGGCTTATATAACAATTTCATAGAGAGGTTGCCGGTTCAGTCCTGTAGTTATATGTATATAATACATATACGATATTACTAGTGAGAAGCATTCATGGTCTATGGAAGAAATGATTGCAATGAGTTGAACCTTTAAATTAATTATTTTTTTAGTTTAATAATGGTATGTTACATTTAAATGTTGAGTACTCCCCTCTCAATACTCTTTAAAAACATCTGCATATTTTTGCGATTTGCGGCTTTCAAAATACCAAAACCGGCTGCCTCAGAAGTGATATGAATATGCGAAGGTGTCAGAGTGTCAACATAAGTAGCGACCCACACTAAACACCTTTGTTTCCAAGATCTAACAAATAAGTCTTCGGGCTTCACGCCCACGCTATGTATTAACGACATTGATTAAGCTACGCAACAGTCTCAGGCAATAGCGAAGAACCCTCTGTCGAAGAACATAATTGAAATTTGCATTGCGTAAAAAACAACTAACGCTGGCATGAGAGGCCGTGGGTGCCTAAATGAACGACTCGAGATTTAGCCACAAGGGCAGAAATAAAGATGTATTATTTATGTTCCTAGATAAGCTTCCTTTTCAACCAATATCTCCAAGGATTTGCAAACAGCAACCTTGACTTTTTTGACTTGACAAATTTGGAGGGCGCGTAAGTTCTATTACCTTTGAGAATTTAAGCATTCGGAGTGCCATTCAACTGGAGAAGTTGCTAGCCAAATTCTTGGCTTCGAAAAGTAAGAGATTACCGATAGAGCTCATCAGCAATAGGTCTGTTTTTAAAATAATTATTTTATACTACACTCGTAGTATGCTCGGAACTCGGTGCAAAATACTAAAAAGCAATGGAAGGAAAATTCTTAATACAGTGTAACGGATACAGTGTAACGTTATAATCAGAGATTATTCAGAGACAGAAGGATCTCTTAGACTCTTACGTATATGCAACTGTACCTCTACAATTAATAAAATGAATAGAATAGTCATGTTGATCTATGTATTGTTGTTAGATACTAATATTAAAAAATATATGTATATAAATTGGGATGCAAGCCCACGATGTGGATTTGGCCACAGAATATTTTTTAAAATATAGTTACATTTAATAAAAATATAAATAAAAAAATATTTGACATGCTCATGAGTTTGCCAATTAACATTTAGTTACCCATGATTTAAAAGCATAGATTTATTATGTACTATCGAATAACATGATAGGATCCTTATTATTACAGGATCAGCATCAGCATCAGAGCTATGCTATATCTATCATAATATGGCATAACCATGGAATTCAAGCTACGTTCTACACGTATGCCTTTTTTAATCTGTGATATTCAATTCATTTAGTATAGTAATTGCGTTTTAAGAAGCAGTTAAAGGAATTGAAATACTAAAGCATAATTTATCAGACCACAAAATAGGTACTTGATATAAATCCATTAACCTCTCGTTTTACAGTTCTGTTGATATGGGCTCACGATTTAGTTATGTGACCCACTAGGTTATGTCCATGACTTTGTTCGCGTAGAATTCAATCACATTGCGCACGTGTTCACGTTATAACTTTTACCCATTATTTTGATGATATTACAGAGGAATTGATATATTTTGTTATGAAACGGGCTCTCACGATATAATTTATTTATTACCAATATTTCGACACGGTTGCATTGATCGTGTTCGCGATGAAACATATCTAAAACATTAATATTACCAAGACTAACCCAGATAAAATATTAAAAATATAGTAAACCAATTATGTGCACTTAATACTTAACAAAATATTTAAAGTTCATTTTAACTTGAAAATAATAGATGTATGATATTATCTGCTTAATATAGCATTATGTATCTTAGAACGAGAAATATCATTTACATACATAATGCCTACATACATAATTATAGTGTATGATTAATATATCAAAAAATTAGATACATTGACACGATAGCATTGAACCAATTATTTCGCAATGAATCTTGAACGAATGCTTATTTACATTAGGCGATACGATAGGGGCAATCTTGCGTAATTATACAGTAAATGGTCATTATTGTTAGTAATTATTACTTTGATTAGATATTTCTTTATTACCTATGAATATGTATGTGTTTAATAGTAATATATATTTGCTTCTATTGTCATTTCGCTGCATGTTTGCACGAAAATTACTGTGACATGACGATAGAGAAGATTGATAGTTTAGTAATAACAAAGTTTGAGATTGATAAAATAACCAGTAAATAAATCTGATATAAATCATATCATAATTACATGACAAAATATTAAAATGGCGAAACAGTGCGTTGCTGAGCGAAAACCCTATGACATAAATCATATTGGCATAGCTTTTTTTGATTTACGCTAATAGTAATCTTCAGCTGTGTCTTCTCTCTGCGATTTGAAAAACAATTATGTTTTAATATCAGAACTATATTTGGGTGAAACCAAATATAGAACCAATATTTTAAACCTATATTTTAATTTATTTGCAGTACGATATTACACAAAGAAGCACGAGTGGTTATCAGTGGACGCCGGGGTCGGCACCGTCGGTATATCCAGTTATGCACAGGTTATGTATATTCTAATCTTTATTTATTAATTTTTATTGTAACAAACTAATAACCCACTGTTGTATAATCATACTATATTTTTATTAGAAAAAAAATATATTTTTAGAGGTTCACCACGTGTGATTCTGTTGACCATACGATCCGATATACATCCAATTTGTTCCGAGTCTACTGGATCGATGTTGAAATTTACCTTATAATAATAATTAGCTAGAGCGTTTGCAATGAAAGCGCAAGAAAATGTGTTTTTTTAAGACATCACATAGAAAACTCTAAATCAGTGTCTCTCTACATTATAATCTACTATATAATTGACAGGTAGTTAATAGATGGCGCTGGCTTTAATTTCTCTGCCTCATATTCAAGTAACTCGTTGGCAAGAAGACATTGACAAAACAACGCTTGCGCCTGTCCAGTAGTTTTTACGTGAAAGCCGAGCAACAGACAGACAGACAAAAAAAATCAAAATAAATTATAGCCTTTATGTTGCCGAGGACTGACAGCTTAATAACAAAAAAGTTTTATCAAAATCCGTCCAGTAGTGTTTAAGTTAAAGCCGCACAACAGACAGACGGACATGCAATTCAAAATGTTTTTTTTGGCTTGTGTTACTTATTTGAAGACCCCTAGAGGTATTTTTTTTAGTTTTTATTAAATGTACAGAATTGAAATCTTCTACAGTTTTATTATATGTATAGATGTATAGATATAGATTATAATCAAATTTGACACAGTAAATAATTTAATGTTGCATAACATGGCAACCCTGAACCAAGCCTACAGCAGTCAATTTACGAGATAGCACACGTATTATTTAAATGCCTAAAGAAAGCTATCGGCCAGCCATCGGTGGTGGTACAAAATGAATTTTTATGATACATTATATTCCCACTCACGTAATTGGACTGCTCTTGAACCAGTCGATTACGATAGGTTTTTTACACCTTAGTTGTACGATGCGATGTGTTCTCATAGCGTGTAAATGTCCTATTATTGTTCATATCATGAGCGAATACATTTTGTACATTTTACTCTTATTGTATTATCACTATTGGTATTGTGCAGTTTAGTCATGTAGAAAAAAAATATTGGTGTTGTATATTACCGAACTAAATAATATATAAATCTAAAATTAGTTTTTGCCCGACTGCCACAAAAGGGTATGTATGCATGTTTGTATGTATTTATGACCATTTCTTTGGCACACGCTACACGCTTTCGTAAAGACGTGAATGTATCTAGGGGATTATATTTATAACACTAGCTAAATAAAGTATGTACTAAATATAAACGCTTTTAACACTCGTAGACCCACACTAGGATTTTCTCCTGTATCATGGGTGCCATAGATACATATAGACGGATACACAATAAATTACATCGGGCGCATTTAGAAGTGGAATAATGCGTCAGTAATCACCCTAATACGTCATTACGATATCATCGCACCGTGTATAAATTTTTCTTAACCCATTAATTACTCCATACAAGTCACATAATTAACACATACGAACCTTATTTTAAATGTAATTCGATTAACGTTTAAGAGTTAAGATGAGTAAC
>DWTU01002273.1:0-11733 GCA_018251515.1 Cecropterus confusis | reverse complement strand
ACATGTCTTACATTTCCAAGCTAATTGAGAGACGTCAACAAGTTGACGCAATATACACAGATTTTTCTAGTGCATGTGACAAAGTCAACTATGCACTGCGATACGAATCATCTGGCATTCCATTCTTTAAGCACATAACATAGAGCTGCGAACAATACTGCAGGAATACGTCACATATCGCTACTTTAAAACAAAAGGGCCACAACGCGCATAGACCTAATTTTACAGGAGAGCCGTTTAAAGTTTTCAAAATCAGTTCTAGTATAATTGCTCTGTAATTTTAAAACTGATAAATAGGTGTTATACACTGTTAGAAAGATATTTTTATTCTGCTTTTAATGGTTAATACGGATGTGTAATTTTTTTCTAAAAAAAAAGTTATGAGCAGATAAGTCTCATTTGTATATAAATATATTATTTGAATTATGGGGAAAATTTAACTGTTTTAAGTCACAACTTTAAAAAATAATATGTGTTCATGGTTCTTTTTGTGCCACTAGCTTACACAAATTAGAATAAATATATTATAATCAAAAGAAAGTGACTATGTCACATATAAATAATTACTAAAATAACTATTGCTTCTGTAAAATATAAAGAAACACTACAAAAAAATTACTAACTTGAGAAATTCAAACAAAAACAAATATAAACCAAAAAATAACTACAAAGAAGTAGCAGTAGAAGTTTTAACTTATTAGGTAACTTAAAAAAAAAAAAAAATATTAAAATTAAATTAAAATTAATTAAAAACAATTAAAAATACAAAAGTAAGTAATGCTATTACCTACGTAACTGAAGTTTATAACTTCAGTGATCAACTTCAAAATAATAATAGTATGAAAACTAGACTTCAGCCAAGTATAAAACCAATCTCAAAAAAAAACAATGAAAAATAATTAACCTTACAAAATAGAGTAATAACATAATCATAATCACAGAACCAAAATTATTAAGAACCATAGCATTTAAATGTAAGTATCAAAGTATAATTAGGAACTCAAATATAATTATCCCAGTTATTATTGACATTACACTAACACTTTAAAAGTGAATCAATCTTATACATCAGACTTTATCTTTTCAATATCAGTCTTAAAGGTTAGAAAAAAACGCCTCATAATATTTAGATATGACATTTTTTTTATAAGATTAAGAATACCCCTCTTCTTTGTTTCCGGTATGCTGAGTTTGTGAGTATACAGGTTTTTTAGTGTGAGATTACTGTTTTGCTGCCTTTTTCTTAATGTTGTAAGTGTTGTTGCAGATTTGAACTCATTTTCTTGGTAGGAAGTTTTATAAAAAATCTTGTTTTTATTCTCTTTATCAATTTTTATAATCTTAATATCCACCCCTTTTCAATTTTTCTCTATCTTTCTCAATCTTTCTTAGCAATAGGTACAGGTTTAAAATCATGCGTAAGCTCTTTAACTAAATAGGGTGAGCCAGTCTTTTTGCAGTCTTAATTCAAAGTGATGTATTGTTCGGGGACATAAATATGACTGAATAATAACCGTTTCAGAAGGTGCTCTCAATAAGACCTCATTAGGTTTAAGAACTGATGCTGACTCGTTATTCAAACCAGAAATTCCAGGTTTAGGCGAAAATTGTTGACCTTTTTTATTGTTATTATCGTCATCCGAGCTAGAATCAGTTAACCGCAAGTCGTCTCTAATTTGAAAATCTGGATCCCGGATACTGTCTTCGGATGAAAAATCACCATTGCTTGAACTTGAATCAGAAATGGCGCTATCATAATCGGTTTCTTCAATAACTACGTTTGGTCTATTATTTCTATAACCTGATTCCAACTCCGTATCTCTGTTCAGAGATAAACTGAAATTGTATTGACTATCAGGAATGGAATCACTGTCCGAGGAGTCATCCAATGCTGGTGTGTTATTCATCTTCTCAATGCAGGGATCACTTTTAACGTCGTTGTTTTTAAATAAAGTTTTATCATTGTCATTTGGCTGCTTGATTTGGTTTTTGTACTTTAACATGTTGAGTATCCTATGCGCGCTGTTGTTCATTGTATAAAAAATAATTAAAATAAATGTTAAAGTGCATAAAATAAACCCTTACTTTAATAAAAAAAAAAAAAAATAACAAGAAAAAACAGTCCATTTCATTCATAAAATAATATAATTTTACTTTTAAAAATAAATATACAATACAAATGTATATCAAAGTAAGAACTATTATTCATTAATATTTACTATAACCTAGAAAAAAATCACCAGCAAAACGGACGTATTCCTAACATGTCCCTTTTGAAACAACGTAATTATTATCACCTAAATGCATCTTCTATGCAAAACATGCTTATTTCAAAATATGGTACTATTTGTTTTTGAATTGTTATTACAACTCCTATAAAGTGTTATAAACAAAAAAGGCTTTTTTGTAATATGGTCCTTTTGATTAACTAAAATATGTGATACTTACTTGAATATTATATGAAAAATGGACATTTTTCAAAATATGGCACTTGTTTAAATAATAAAAGCTTAATCAAGAGTTTTTTTTTGCGTTATAGCCCTTTAGCACCAAACAAACGTACGCTCTGGTCGACGTCCGGGCCGCAACTAACAAAATGGCGGCTTTGCACAGATGTTGCAGCGTAAATACGAAAATACAAAAAAAAAACTCAGTAGTATTTTTATTGCTTTAAGTGTAAAATTCAAGGGAATCTTTTTAAATTATGAAAATATAACCGCAAAATTTGAAAATTTACAATAAAAAGGATTTTGAATATTTTTGATTTTTGGCCCTTTTGTTTTAAAGTAGCGATATATCTAACATGATTTTTACTGCGTTCATGTAATTATGGATCCGGAAATGCAAAAAAAAAACACTCTTTTGAGTTTCCGAAAGCAAAGGGTAAAAACGGAACTCTTATACTAAGACGTCGCTGTCTGTCAGTCCGTCCATGTTTCACCACGCTGTATCTCATGAATCGTGATAGTTAGTTGAATTTTTTGCAGATGATGTATTTCTGTTGCCGTTATAACAACAAAGAGTAAAAACAGAATAAAATGAATATTTCAGGAGGTCGCAACAGACAATACAACAAGCGTGATTTTTTTGCCATCTTTTATAGATAAATATACGGAACTCATCGAGTCCGACTCGCACTTGGCCGATATTCCTTTTTTTCCATATTATTGAGTGAAAAAAATATGAATACAATGTGAACTAAGTAGTTTTGAATATTCGTTTTGTCACTAACTATTTTTTTATTTAATGTGATAATTAGACAGTTAAATTTTTCACAGATGATGTATTGTTATTGCCGCCATGACAACCAATACTAAAATCAGAATAAAATAAATAGTTAAGGGGGCTGCCACACAACAAACGTGATTTTTTTTTTACCTTATATTAATAACGGCAATAGCTTAAAATATTTACAGAATATTACGTTATATATTCACTTTAGAAATAAATAAATTTAAAAAAGTAACAAAAAATAAGACCGACTTCTATTCCACAAAAAAAATCAAAGTCCCGAAGTCGGCGCTCAAGATACTTCGCTAGATCAAGACATAGAAACTATGTACTGCGGGGCGGAGCGCAGCGCGACGGACTGGAGAGGCTGGCGGGTGACGTCACCGAGTCCGGCGACTTCCCGTCATTTTCGCGCGTCCATCTCGCGCAGCGCTGCATTATCATTAATCAGGTAAATGATGACACCTACTTTTTGTGTAGGTACCATACGTAGATATTTGTATACTGAATGAAGTATCCATTGACCAACTTGCGCATAGATTACCCTAATTCATATCATTTACCTACTTTTAGATTGCAAACAGATTATTAGGTACTATAAAATTTGTCCCTGTAGTCCGGAACGAGAAAAGGGGCTGCCTATCGTAAGAGACGACTTCCGGAGGTTTCCAGGGCTGCGGGCGACAAGAGTATGAGCCGAGCCGCCCAGCCAAGCGACCCCGGGAAGGACGGTGGCAATGGGTGGGCGCATGCGGTCGTAAACACCTGAAGACACGGTAATCGTAAATGCTCATTGGGAAAGAGTCCGAAAGGAGCATCGCGCTCAGAGGACTACGGTTGTACGGAGGAGCGGAATCCTCCACGCAGCGCTGAGACTAGCCTCGGGGTTAGCGCGCTAAAAATCCCATGTAACCCAGAGTTGCTCCCACGGCATCGAATACCTTTTGAAGGTTTCCCCCACGTTACAAAAAAAGGTACAATAAAATACTCGGTAATAATAAAATAATCCTCGCCAAGTGCCTCAACTGTAAGTGTGGCCGCTATAAGTGGTGCGAAAAGGGAAGTCAACAGAATATCCAAAAAAGAAGGAGTCAAATAAGTAGATGATACAATTAGGCCATAACGAATAATACAAAAGATTTGAGATGCGTCAATATAAAGACTTGTGAGCAGATAGAAAACATTATCTAAATGATGAGGGCACTGAGTGGCCCTAGCGGCCCCGCTGCCGGCGAGCAGCGCGCTGCGGGCGCCGCGAGCGTGGGAGCGCGCCCGCTCGTCGCCATTCCTTCATTCCTTCGCATTATCCGCATTAGGCCATTACGACGAGGAGCGGCCGAGCGCCCGTCAGACACCAATTATCCAGTTGACCGTCCACGGCGCCCTCATTTGCAAGTGGGAACGCGAGCTAAGTTAATATGGTCCCGTGGATCTACGACTACGCTAATGTAATTAATTAGTTTCGCTTTTAGCGCATCCTACCTACTAGTTTACAGCAAGAAAGGCAGAGTTTCAAGGTCCACATGCTCGCGTCGCACGGTCGCAACGAACTCGGGTTTGTGGAGACTTCTGCATTGTGTATGCAACAATCGGGTTTGTCACGTAGCGTTGATTTGCAATCGCATAGCAATTCGGGCTGAATTTTTTCAGAGAGTAAACTGATGAAGGACGTTACGTCCATTGATTGAAAATCCGTTGACGTCATCGGCGTCTGTAAGAAGTCGCGTCACGAGCCGAGGCGTGCGGTCTGTCTGCTGCGGATTATTGTACGTGTTTCATGACTTCCGTAATTGGACGTCTACACCGCACGTACATACACGAAATAGACGTAAATAAAACCCAATACATTAATATATTTTTTTACATTTTCTTAAATAATAAAACCTATTATTAATTATTTAAAAAAAGCCGATAAAAAATAATGTCTCATGATCATCGATGTTCAATGACGCATGCGCGCAGTGTCGCGCAACTACCGTGTATTACTGATAATATAAAATACTTGTAAGTACGTACGTACTACTTACTGATTATAACGTAAAGTTTAAACCACTCGCATGACGGCTTTTGTTAAACTAATATTAAAAATATTTAAACAAAAACCCCGACTGCTTTAAACGAAATTTTTGTTCATAATGATGTACAGTTTTTTTCAAAATAGTCAAGTAAAAGTATTAAAATATGTTTAATTTTAGATTAGTTTATTTACTGGCTTTAATTTGATACCCGTATTGTCCTAACAGTAAAAATATCGTTCCACCCTTTTCCTCTATTTCCAGGCGCCATTTTTAAAAATAATATAACCCACGTCATTCTCCAAATTGAGACGATTCTAATGAAATAATGATCCAAATTCTTTACCAGGTATATTATGTGCATATTTACTAACATTGATGTATTAATTCCATACTAGATCCAGTTTTGAATGAAATTGCTTACGCAACCTATTTAGTTAATACTGAAGTGCAGGCGAGGAGTATGGCGCTGGTAGCGGCCCTTTGTGCGACGCGGCCCTGGAGCGGCCGCGGTGCGTGGGCTATATGTGGGTCAATTGTCCACGACGAAGCGAACAGTGTTCCGTGTTCAATGCATGACAATAACCGGAGTGCCAGAGCAACCGCAACATTCATTAGTGCAATCATTAAATAATTCATTCTAACAGCAATGCCAAGCCAAAGCCAATACTTGACTATTTATTTATCAGAACTCATTACCTACCTTCACGCTAATTAATGCTAAATATCGAATCTTTATTCACTTAATCTTAACTAACAATTAACATCTTAATATTACACTAACAATTTAATTGAAATCAAAGTTAGTAGTTTATACGTGTAACGTGTTTAAAGAAACATTCGCCAAAATCCAATTTTACAAACACGTAAGGTTGAACCAAAGTCGATGAAATCAAAGTCAAAATCCTAATTTTACAAGCACGTAAGGTGCCGGCCGCGTGTGACGTTATTTAACTCGTGGTCGGTTGAGCCTGGGAGCCTTAGAAGGCGCATCTCCGCGTGACGTGACATAAAATAACTACAAGGATTACATATAAGTAGTCTAATTAAGTAATTTATACCCTACTCCTTTTTCTAGGTCAGTTAAAAAAGATATATAAGTATTATAAAGTTTACGGTGAAGCAAGTAGGCGATTGTTTCACATCTTCCCATTGGTCGTGGCTAATGCATTTTCCGACATTTAGCAGGAAGGCAGTTAGCGGACCACGCCAACCAACGCTCCGCAGACGATTGCGGCGACGATAAAATCAATGCTACGCTACCATTTAAAGCAACTGCGTAAAAAGCTACTCATCACGTACATAGCTGTTTACCATCCGCCGTAGCGGATAGGACTAATGTGAAAACATTATACTGTGGAAAAACATGCATTTAACAAAAACCTTATGGACTTTACAAAATAGTAATTTAATGTGTTATGTAATTTAATAGGTTAAGACTAATATAAACTCATATTATTAATATAAAACCGTAACGGAATAATGAACTGTTAGTACCGATGAATATCTCTCTTAATCTATGAAGATCAGGCTTAGTTAGTGATAGAAAACCCTCATAAGCGAGTAATGATGAATTTCTGATTCGATTTCACTTATTATTATTTTTTATTTAAGGACTTTTTTATCCTTAAAAATTAAATATCAGTGCCATTTTTGACCGTCAAGGATGCAAGGATACTATCTACCTAAAGCATAGGAGGAAAATCATTAGCTTTAACTATAATTATATAGAAGAAGATAAAGAAGTTGTTAGTTTTAAATTAGTGAGTTGAACTTTGAGCTGATTGTGACAGTGTTTTAATAGTAACTAATAGTTCATAGTAGGATCAAATTAGACATTAGATTTTGGGTTAGGCTTAGATTTGGGTTAAGGGTTAGGATTGCTTTGAAGTTCAAATTTCGAAAGTTTCGAAACGTATAACTTTAGGCTTTAGGTTTAACTTTATATATTCCTGAATATTTTCGTTCACTAAGCCTATCATATTGATATTCTATTGTAATGCAATGATAAGTATATTATTTCCAAAAGGCTAGGCCTTTTGGAAATATTATAAAATAGTAAATAAAAATATATATGATGTCAAAGTAGAAAATTATGAAAATAATTTTTATTTTGGCACCTATATAGTTCTGAAAATGGCACTCGTTTTGG
Source organism: Cecropterus confusis (assembly GCA_018251515.1). NCBI lineage: Eukaryota > Metazoa > Arthropoda > Insecta > Lepidoptera > Hesperiidae > Cecropterus > Cecropterus confusis. Next base: position 4,335 of record DWTU01002273.1, on the reverse strand, counting down.
ACACAGATTATGTTGTGATCCAGCGAAAGATATGTGATTTAATTGTGTAAATTATATGACTATGACACTGTTACCATTATACGATTATCCTCATGCATTGGTAAAACATGGCAGTGACAGTTAGAGCGCGAGCTACGAAGACTCACGTCTTTCTCCCACTGCAGATGGTAAGGTATCTCGTTGCCGAAGGGGAAGTCGAGGTGGCAGTTCATGACGGCATACCCGCCGACGCTGGCGCGCAGGCGCTCGGCCTCCAGCGGCAGCAGCGCGGCGCAGTCCTGGCGCGCCGCGCGCACGCACTCGCGCGTCAGCGCGCGCAGCGGCCGCAGGTAGTCCTCCGCGCGTAGCAACAGCTCCTGCACAGATTACACGTTACGTCACTTATTACAAGTGACAGTTATTAATGTCAGTGACCGAATTCGAACTCTAAATTCTGTATAAGGTTTCTGGGTTTGAAGAGTAGGTACGTAAAAGCTACGACTTTAATATTTAACGGGTACCTAGATAACATTCACCACGTAAAACATATTTACAAGGTCGTAGAACGAGTATGGTCCGATTAGGAAGGCACCACCGCCATTCTAATATATGATTTAAAGTAATTCTTGTAATATGGTGGAAGAATAGGGCTACCGACTAACTTAAAGTAGTTTTATATGACACGACCATCTTAGCTCTTAGGAATAACAACGCTGCTGTTATCGATTTCATATAGAATCTCTGTTCTATATGAATTGGTTTAGGCGTTCGTGGGCCGCAGCGGCAACATACCATCAGATGGATCTTATGATCGTTAGATAATTCAATCTTATAAAAAATGGTTGTATGAATTTTTATAATATAAGGCAAGGTTCATCATGTTCAAAGAAATTCAAACATGACCACTCTCTTACCTCTCTTTAACAAGATACCTGATAGGTGTCAGCCATTGCGGCGGGCACCTGCTGCGGCTGCGCGTGTATGAGCGCGGCCAGCACCGCCATGTTGTTGGGCGAGCGCACGTTGGACAGCTCGTTGTAGATCGTGTGCGTCACCACGCTGCGCAGCAGCGCCGGGCTGTCCGACACCATCTCCCTAGACACCATACATTCAATTGTACATACAGTGGTAATTTTTCACTTCGTTATATATTTCATTCGCAATAAAATATATTAAATAATAGCATCAATTATAATTGTTTATTTAAAAATTAATAATACTTATGCAGTGATACTTTGAGTTTCAAATGTTATTAGCTCACAGCATTCGTGTTTTTTTACGGACTCACTAGCTTACTTCAAAATTACCGACGTCATTATTTTTGGGTTCATTGCGTATTGGAATTGTGTTCAAATTTGTTAACTTCGAAATGTACATGGATTGAAAAGCATGTATGTCCCACGTCGTAGTGAGAAGTGACTCAGGATTGGTGTTCTCAGTTGCGTAGTACCTGAGACACGCCTGGTAGGCGGCCTGCAGCGGCTTGGTCTTGAGGCGCATGCGGGCCAGCTGCGCCAGCACCTCGTGGTCGCGCGGCGCGTGCGGGCCGGCGGCGGCCGCGTTCGCGCACACGTGCGCCAGCAGCTCCTGCGCGCCGCGCCACAGCTTGCCCGAGTGCAGCCACGCCTCCAGCCGGGACGCCGCTATCATGCGGATCTGCCTCGAATGAACGATACCAAATTATATTCATAACAATTTTTTAGTGACATTTTGTTTCTCTACTCATATGTTCGTTTAGGAAGTTGGCAATATGAATAACTATTAGAGGGAAAAATCTTTTGCTTCGTCGAAGATCTTATGGAGGGTTTAAGAACATTCAAAATGAGTTGGTCTCTAACCCCTTTCTTTACCGATCCACTTCTCCCAATTACAGGAAAAGATCCATACCCGACAATAACAAATAGGAAGGCTACAACCGGGTGTCCGAGCCTATACTATTAGAATACTACACATAAAGAATATTTATGTATTGCAGTGAACTTCAAGGCATGTATTGAATAATATGATATTGTAGGTAATTGTTAATAGTTGCTTTTACCCATACATATATACAGATAGACCATCAAAACAGTACAAACCTCAGGGAAGCCACAGGTGGCAGACAGTAGCTTGAGAAAGCCCTTCCCGATGGCATCGGGCGCGGCGCGGCGCTGCAGTTGCTCCTTGATGGCCTCCAACACCAGTGCTTCCACGGATTCGTAACTACTTGAATACCTACAATACGGCGACAGTTATAATTATTAAAGAATTAAACATTAACTAATTTAGGTGGAACAACCACGATGTAGACTTATTCATGTGGGATAAAAAAGTACAGTATTATACAAAATAAAAATAGGATAAATCTCCCTTTCTATACTTTAAAACAAGTTGGGTTTAATGAAAATATCTTATTACACCCTTTAAACTAAAATACACCAATGTGAGCACCAATATGTGTAAAAATAAAAGTGTGGCAGCAATATACACAGAAAGTATTAGAACAGAAATGAGTTGATGATAGTGAGAAATAAACACAAACGCTTTCTACACTCATAGCCCCACACTAGAATTTTCTCCTGTATCGTGGGTGCCATGGACACCCAAAGACGAATACACAAACACCCAGACCCAAAACTGAAATCTAAACTCATCATTTGGATGTCTATCTGGCTGGGGAACGAACCTGGGACCCACTACGTGTCAGACCGGGTGGTGACCGTTCTGCCAGGTGGGTCGACAAATTTAAACCATATCATTCTAAATCTATCTTAAATTATTATACATCATCTTACCTTGGATATACTGAGTACTCTAAGTCAGTGTTGTCAATCTCCTCCTCGTTGGAACCCATAAGTGGCGACCCGGACCCTGATGGAGACATTGTGCCTAAAATAATTAGTATTTTAAACCAAAAATATAAAGGATAAAATAAAAATAAAATAAATCATGGGATAAAAAAACAGAAATAAACTAAAAATAATGCTTTTGGTGTGAGAGGAATTTAAGGACAGGAAATGGCTAGAGAAAACAATTCTTATTTTGTATTTACTTACACTGTCTTTTTTCTGTTTGTCCAGATATAGGTAGCATAACACTTGTAATGATTTATTTAATTTGTATGTTGAATTTCCGTTTAATTAAGGCCTACTTGTAAGCAAAAAGTATTTTAGTTTTATTTTTGCATTGCAATAACAAGCTTGCAAAATATCAAGAACTGATCATTGTTAAAGACTATTAAGGACATTTAAATATTTATCCATATACTAAATACTGCAAATAAGGTTGAATATTAAGACTGAAGTTACAAAAGTGCATTGGGGTAACACTGTCGCCCATAGTGAGGTCACCCCAGTCGAACCATCCAGGCTCCACCATGTTTCGAATTTATGTATGAGAGTATGAAAATAGAATATTGTTCATGTGACACCCCATAATATATGTTATAATGTATGTTTGTATGTGATGTCTCACCAAGCGTGGTGTCGCCGGGTATGAGGTGCGCGGGCGGCTGCTTGGTGCCAAACGCAGTCACGATGTTCTCCACCAGGCACTTACACCATGAACAATCTACCCACCAGCGCTCGTTCAATGCATCTTCTATGTACACCTGGACACATTAACCAAAATTTTGCTATTTTGTGTTTCAATAGTAGAGATCATGCAATATAAATTATATAAATTATTTAAGATGAGAGGAAAATATTATTACCTTATGTATTTAACAAGGATAGTATTTTTTTAATAATATGGAAGTAATGGTAAGTGGAGCCTGCCACCCATGGACATCTGTAATCAACCCCAGATAAGATCAGGCTAAGATTGACTACAAATGCCATGCTACGGCTGATAAGTATGACTCCATTACCACATCCTTCAGACCAGAATACAAGGACATTTATTTAACTATTCACTGCACAACTGATGTAAAGCACTATTTTTACTGACTTTCCAAAGGAGAGAGTTTTCTATTCATCAAGTATTTTTTTTTTGAAACAATCATCATTTTCATCTCTACTATCAGAATTAACTTATTGTTAAAAAAAAACTTGTAATGATTCTTGTAAATAACTCATTGCTCACAAAATATCTTACCTTAATAAAGGTATCAGGCCAATTGCTGCTGTCTTTGTGTCCAGCATACAGCATATTACACGCCAACACAAATACCAAAGGGTTTCCTTTGCTCTTGAATGCAGCGCCTTGCTCCCTCTTCAGTAGAGTGCACAGAGACTGAGTCACAGTCTCATGTGCAAACATGTTTGGACGTATTTTTGTTAGGTAGAGCATACTCATACATAATATTGGATCTGGTTTTGAGCGCTGCGATTTCAATAGTCTTATAGATCCAGTTAAGAGACCCAGCTATAAACAAAC
>DWTU01002272.1:0-11736 GCA_018251515.1 Cecropterus confusis | reverse complement strand
CCGGCAACCACACCCTTCTACCAAAACGCAGAAACTGCTTCACGCTAGAAATAAGTTAGGTAGGTAGGTAGGTAGGACCATCTCAGTCCTCGGGAGTAGCATCCTCTATATTAAGTTGCTTGCAGATGTCCGTGGGCGGCAGTGACCACTTATCATTAAGTGGACTGCATGCTCGTTTGCTACTTCAATTTGATAAAAAAAGTATTACGCGCTGCTGTGTTCTGGCCTGAAGGGTTTGGTAAGGGAGCTATACTTTTCATGGACGGCAGTAGTCACTTACCATCAGGTGGGTTGCTCGTTTGCTTCTATACTATCAATAATAATACTAATACTTGTAACAATAACTTGTAAGTCAGAAATTACAATCCACATTTGTAACACTTGTAAATTTCTGATGTAACATCTTATTAATCTTTTTGCAATAATAAAAGATGATAGTAAACTTTAACCAATATAGAAACTACAATCACTATACTCACTAACAATATATAATAATTAGACTTAACTACTATCTAACCTAACTAACCTAATACTTTTTGGGTCAACGACTTGGCAAACTATAGCAACGAAGAATCAGAACAAAATCTCTTTTGTCACCAAAGGTCACCTTGACGACGAGAAATTCCGTTGGCAAGCTAAATGAGCTTCTAAAAGTAAACCCAATTGATTGTATTAACGAAAATAGTCGGCTTACGCGAAAAATGTATGACATTCCCGGATTCAGGAACCTGTGCGAACGTAGAAATGCGGCATTCCTTAAATTGCTTAAGCGTTCACACGTCAAAAATTAGTCTTCAGTTATCGCTACGTATCTGAGATTTGTCTTAGTTAAGAATTCTGTCTCATATAGAATTATAAAATTACATTAAGATAAATTAAATTAAAAATTTGAGAAACGCCAATGCTATAAAAATAAGTGAGCAAACATTTAAAAAGTCAAAAATATTATCTATAGATGAGCCGTCAAATTCGAGCGAGTTTAATAATATTTAATTTTTCAACACCACTTTCATTCTTCATACCGATCAATGGCTAAACCGATTTTGATAAAGAATGTTTCGGAACTAACGCCTGAGAATCTGCTGTCTAACAAAACACGAACAAACGCAAACAGTCAGACAGACATAGCAGTCAAACTTATAACACCCCTCTTAATGCGTCGTTGTTAAGAACCCGAAGTCCGATTAGTTAGTTTTGTCATAATGTATTTCATATAATCAGATATTGTATTCCCACGGTATGAGTTTCATGTGATATTTTATTTCTTACAGGTTTTGTTTATCTTTACATAATAATCAAACTCTACATTGTTATTGTAATACAAATTATATACACAAATTGTTATTGTAATATAAATTATTTGTATTTATTTCCGTAATCAAATTATACTCACTCGTTTACTTACTTGTTCAGGATAGGAAAATTCAGCGAAATAGGTCGTGGGTCGACAAATCCAATTAGTTTTATCAACAAAGAGTGACTTTATTAAGTAAATAGTAACTTGGAATCATTGGCGACGTTTATATAGTTGTAGTGTAGTATAATAGACCCATTATATGCTGGTTATTATTTTACGACTTATAAACGTTTTTTAAATCTCGTGTTATCGTAAAAGTAATTATCATCATCAATTATTACGTTTTTGAAGTCGAATAAAATAAATTAGTATATTTTTATAGTTAAACCTAAGGATAAGGTACCTGCTGGAATGTAATCACCGTCACCAATTAACATTTGCAACACCAGAAAAGTCGCCTAATTTTATCCAAATACAATCAATAGTTTTTGCGTCAAAGAGTAACAAACACATACATTCTCACAAATGTTCGCATTTAAAATATTAATACGATCTATGTCCTATGTTTTGTTTTAGAGGTATTGTTATTGAGGTAATGAACCTACTGAGTATAGTGGGTTTTGATATGCATTCTATCAAAATATAACATAGTATAAGCATGAACGACTGTTGATAAATCATCGCATGGGCGATGTTTAATGCCCTCAGTGCTTCCAGATGCACTGTATGCATTTTCAACTTTTTACTGTAGTCTGTAATCATAGTAATTATTTCAAATAGCTTAAAAAAGTTAAGCAACAAATAAAATAGATAAATATAATATATATATAGATATAAATATATATAAATTTCAGGTAACTATAGGAAGGCGCATATCTATTGGCACACGAAAGACCGATTTACTTTGGCACTTTTAAATACTATAATTACTACTAACTTCTCGAAACCAATACAGCTTATTATCAATGAGTAAACTATTTCCAAAGTCCATGTTATATGCCATTTAAATAACACAGTTACTGGATTAGAAATTAATTTTACATTCCTATGCATCATTTTTAGCACTAATGGAAATTTCCATTTTAGGGCTTAAAATGTAATAACCAGGTAACCAAGTGAGGACGCAAGTAAATAATAGTTATTCTAACCGTATAAATCGTTTAAAAACTGGTAGAATCCTTCATGGTTCCACTCCCCACACCTATTTCTTCAATACTAGTGTATAGCGCTGCTGTATTGTCCGAAGCGATCCAACTTGGTCCTCAACGGTAGTAACACTTCTGTGGCGAACCTCAGGTATGACTAATCTGATCAGGGTTTGATTACAGATGTCCATGGACGGCAGTGACACGCTTACCATCAGACGGCCTGCATGTTCGTTTCAAAAAAATATCTGATTTATATAATTATCACGTTTCGTTCTATTTTTAATACAGATATAAATAACATATTATTTATATTTTGTTCTGATATCAATCAATGAAGCAGGATTCAATGAATTATTGACCAGAAGTAAAGCTTCATAACGGAATGGTATGAGATTGGAGGAATTACATTTGGAGCACGTTCAACGCTCTTCATAAGATGCCTTTATTGTTCCGTAAAACAATATTGGATAATGTAAAATCGTTACCCGTTTAACTTCACACAATATAGCGAATATTATATAAATAGTTTAATAATACGCAATAGACGCATGATTAAAAAAAATTAACGTAACGAAAGTATTTCCGCGTGTTTCAATTAAACAATATTGGACATATTGTTTAATTGAAATACGCGGAAATACTTTTGGAGCAAGTTCAATGCTCTGTGCGAAAAACCATACTAAGTTTCGATAAACTGTGTATAAGTAGATCATTTCCACATCTCCGCCCGTTTCGATCACGTAAATGAATGTCCCATGTGTTGATTCAGATCATAACACACATAGATTCTCACAAACATTCGCATTTATAATATTACGAGTAGTACGTACGTTGCAATCCCTGGGGACTAAGTTAGAACGCCTCGGATAAGTATTTCTCTCTTAACATCCCTTCAGCCTAGAGCACAGCAGCGCGTTAGACTGTTATTATTAATTATGCAAATAGAATATATTCTTAACATGACATAATTATATTTCAGTACAGGACACACATATGGACACCAGTATGGTTGGACTGGAAAGCGTATTTCTTGACTGAAGCAGTTCTTTTAGTCAATGTGGATGCCGGCTGACTGACGTATGAGGCGACTTAGAGTGGAATAGCAGTGATAACTTAACGCAGGTAGCTAGCAGTATATTCTGCTACTCATATATTATGAAAAAAAAAACACAGATAAAACGTGAACATATAAAACCCGAATGGAATAATAATACATTTATTATCAATGATAATAATTACCCTATCCCTGATCTTTTCCTTGATGAAAGGCTTCACGAAGTTGATGATCTTATCGACTAGTGGTGAAACGTTGATGACATGGACTTCCTTCAGTTTAACGGGATACGCTTCCTGGAATATGGAATACACATAAATCATTCATCTTTATAGCAATGTTTTTAGATCTACATTGAATACTAAGTAATAGTATCTTCTGAAAATTAATATTAGAAAAGACGTAACTCCAATTTCCATAATCTAAAGAATTAAATATATTTAAAATCTATTTAGAGCTATTTTGGTAAATAATCTGCTGTCTTTTATCTAATAATTTCATATGTTTATGTAATCAAAGGTATCGTAAGTCACTTTTCTTGTACCTTTCAAGAATTTTTGTAAAGGTCTTGTCAAAATCCGTTCGCCAGATTCCAAGATTTGCCTATAAATTCGTTACAAAAAATATTGAAATCCTTATTTTATTAAATGTCAAATATTATTTTTATATATCGACATTATTTATTTTTATTTATTATTGTCTTCATATTTTACTATTTGGGTACCAACCTGAACACAAACTAGGAACTTCTTGACTAATGTCGGTGTGAACTTGGCGAAATGGGTGGGAGTGGCTACCGACGCGTCCAAGATGTATACGTCTCCAGCGACACCCTCCTTTTCTTCAGCGAGCCTCACGTCACCAAGCATCAGAGCCAGCTTGAAGGCATCCGCTACGTTGGGCGTTTGGGCTTCTTTGTCCAGACCTGGAAAATAAAGTTTTGTCAGTTTGACCCATTTTTTTCATCGATAAGGTTTCTTAGAGAAAAAGTGCCAATGAAAGAGCAAACCATTAAAGTTTCCCATTCATTAATGTTTTTGTTGTTCTCATTATACTTTTCAAGATCGTCATTGGTTAATTTATTGAACTTGATTTTAAAAAATCTGTAGTGTAAATTAATGTCTAATCATTATCATTGTTTGTATAGTTTTTTATTATTTCCTTTTTATTAACCAAAAATATATTTAATGTAAAGAATACTGACAACAAAACATCAATTATTATAATTTCTGACTGTCTGTTTGTTCTGCGTAATCCCTAAAGCCGCTGAACCGATTTTGGCGCGCGCGTTACGCGCACGGAGCCACCGTCACTGCTGCTAATGTCAGTAACTATGTCAAGTTACATTTTATAAAACGCGGGTATAACTGCGGGCTCAGCTAGTATAAAATAAATTTGCATAATTACCTCTCATAAGAATGACTCGACGACCCTCTGGCGTTAGCCCTGGTAGTGGTGGCATTTGACTGTAAAGGAAAATAATGATGGTTTTATTTACATTTTATTCATGCGAAATAGCCTGAATACCCTATGATTATTTATTAGTTAATATAAATAAGTATGTTATAACTTTCATAAGAACGGCTAGCAGGTAATTTTACACAAATATTGGCTATAATATAAATAAGAATACCTTTCATAAGAACGGCTAGCAGGTAATTTTACACAAATATTGGCTATAATATAAATAAGAATTACTTTCATAAGAACGGCTAGCAGGTAATTTTACACAAATATTGGCTATAATATAAATAAGTATAACTTTCATAAGAACGGCTAGCAAGTAATTTTACACAAATATTGGCTAATGCGGTATCTTGTGTCTTTTGTTATTGAAACAATAAACAAACAATATGGACTTATTATTTATATTTATAGCTTAGGTCGATTTTGCGCACGATAAGTTACGAACGTAAACTTAAAAGCTTCTAGAGCAATTTAACTAAAAATTGTTAAAGTATATAACATCACAAAAACTATGATATAACATTGCCAATATTCCTATAATAATTACTTATTGGCCGTTCCAGTTCTTTCGTTCGACTTTGGGTAATACAAATTCACGTGTGTTCAACTTAATCGATCCAGAAGATTCGAAGTAAATTAGCTGTGTCAGATAGACAGGACGTTGTTTCGATTTTTCTTGACGCCCGAAATCCAAAGAAGGTAATCTTTTATTTGATATTTTATTTATCAATGTTATTTATACATTAAATCACACCCGAGAGACAGCAGATCGCAGCATTTGGTTTGACACAATTGTAACAGAAAAATGGTTGATTGTATGTTCCAAAATAATTCTGGGACTTGGTATTTAATCTTCATATCCCGGTGTCGGTTGCAACCCACCGCTTCAGTAATGCTAGGCTAAGGGTAACAAATAGATACTTACATCAAATTTAAGATTTCTTGCAATTCAGGGCGGGTGACGTCACGGTTATCGAAAAATTCAGGAACCGCTGACCGCATTGTGAAGTACATGTCCAGTTTACGTTTGGCCTTTTCCAAAGAGAACTTGCAACCCCGGAGGAAGGTCATGATACGTTGGTCATCTGTGGAATTTTATAAAAAAAGATTAGACATAACTTTATTTATAATAGAACTAACACACATATATTTTTTATAACATTGAAGTAGCACTCTTTCCCGGTCGAACAAAACTCGTACCATCTTGAGTTTTTATCAGTCTTTCGAGGTTCACTGCTGGCCATAGACCCAAATGATGCCACTCCAATCGGTCCTGTGCCTTCTGAATCCAACGGTTTCCCGCTATCTTCTTCAGATCATCGGACTACCTGGTCGGGTAAAAGGAGTACACAGGACTTATGCTCCTGTGTACTCCGTTTACCTCAACGTGGTTGCCTCTCTAGGGCTTTTCTGTGTTGAAAGAACCTATAGTTTATTAGACAATGTACCAGACGTCATCAGATACCACCCTATTAAGTTCTCGTTACAGGACATGAAACTTAAACAAGAATAGCCATAATTATTTACGCTGATCAATTACGCATTGACAGACTCAAAAACTTTAAATTGTTTGGGAAATCTCCCATATTGTATTTCAAAATCGTCACATCTTATGTCAATATAATAAATAATGTGACTGTAGTTCGTAATGTTGAAAAGCTCTAACTTCAGCACTCTATATAATATACTTAGAAGATATACTAATAATTTTGTTTCTCTTCATTAACTTAACATCTGGGAAGCGGCTGAAGGCTACAAAGAATCTTTCCAAGGCGATTCATTGGAAAAAAAGAGACTCTTTAAAATACAATGATTAACTTACCGAACTCATCAGGTAGATGGGGTTCCTTCTTCAGCCACTCCTTGATATGGGCGAGGTCTTGGTCCTTGGTGTCAGCGTTTTCGTTCAGCTCCTCGCGGATCCGCTGCCACATCTCGCCAGCTGGCTGCTCCAGAGTCATTTTGGTTTCTGTTGGGCCTGAAAACAAAGAAACATTTTTTATAACCTTGAAGATTTCCATTGAAGATTGAAGGAACTAGTTTGCAGTCGACCTGATAAGTGAGCAATGCCGTCCTTGGACATCTTTAAGCAACTTGATATAGAAAAGGGGTTCTATCTGACGTCAATGTGTTGTTAGTCCCGAGGGAAAAGATGGTCGATGTTGATCATTTGTGATGAAGATTTACTGGGAACCATTTTTACCCCTTACTGCTTATAGGTAAAGTATAAATATAATATAGATCATCTCTTAGAATGAAAAAAATTGGTGCAGTACCTCGACAAACTGGCCAAGTTTTCTGGTAAATAAAGGCAATTTCATCGATGCTGACGAAAATAAACGAGACCTAACTACTAACTAATTAATAAATTAGAGATGAACGTGTTGATGTTTTTTAAAGGTAATAGGGCCTATTGTGGTTCGACTCCGGACGCACGAACATTTATTTAGAACTAAGGATTGAATCTATTCAAGCAAGAGCGGTAGTTCGGTATACTGATAATAATAATATTTATGGGTATAGTAATCATATGGAAATGATAACCGGACCGCATGACGGAGTAGACAGATGTCTTTATCACATATTTAGATTTCTAGGTATTTTTGTGTCTATAGCACGACAGCAGACATCCTAGTATGGGGCTATACCTAAGTGTGGAAAGTGTATAGTGAAAATATTAATATTTGAAGGTGGTAGATCTTTTTGTGGTCCGCCCCAAGAAGCCCCACCGCCACACCTTTTCCTGCCTCATAACAGCAGTGTTATGCGCTGCTGTATTCTGGTCTGAAGGGTGTGGTAAGGGAGATAAACTTTTCTGAGGCATTCCATCTTAGTCCTCAAAGGTAGCAACGCATCTGTGGCTAACCTTAGGTGAGACTTATATCTTACCTAGGGTTGATTACAGATGTCTACGGGCGGCAGTAGCCACTTACCATCAGGTGGGCTGCATGCTCGTTTACTAATTCTATACTATAAAAAAAATTGAATAAGAAGATGCTTATTGCAATAAAAGTTAAAGGTCCCTTATCTTGTATGTAAGGGAGATATAACCTAATGATTGTGTTTACCGTAACCATAACTGTAGTAAGTAAGTTATAACTAATCACAATAGCATGTGTAAGAGCGCATTCGAACGAAATACTCTAATTACACAATGGAAGTCGTGTTTCGGTTCTAATTTCGAAACGGCATCGCAACCAGGGAATCAGAGCAGATCTGAAGGTTTGCGGCGAAAGCCACGGTGAAAGTTAAATGTAGCTGAAAACTAAAAAAACTGCGCACGAAAACCGTTCCGCCTGTGAACTCGGCATAACGTTTGGGCGCCTACTTACGCCGAATTTAACCTGTTTTTGTGCCATAACTGATTTAATAGCACGAAAGGAAACTTATAAGCGTTCGTTGATTACGTGTTAGGAAGTAGCCTAAACACGAGATTAGTTTAGACAGGCCCTAAATTTATGATCGGTCTTTGGCAATTGGTAAGTTCTTCCTACAATGCATTCGCACGGTATTTTTAGAGCCTTTGCGTTTAGAGCATACGGGAACTTAGACCTCATTTAGACCTAAAGCTATTAAGTTATTTCATTCCATATTATATTCGCAACCAATTTCATAATGCCGACCTACAAATCCATCATGTGCATTACCATTACACTAACGCTGACGATTAAATTTGCGTGTCAATAATTTAAACTTTACCCGAAAATATGACAAGTGAATTTGAATTTAAAATTGAACGTGACTTCACGTGAACTTAAGAATAATTTTAAAAGAAAAACAGTGTGGAGTAATATGTCCCTTAAATAAAATATCAATAAGGTAGTATTGAAGTAAAGTATTGAAGATGTTCCGAATATTCACATCCGCATCTGCAAATGCGGAGCTTTCGCATAGATTTGGACATTGGACATCCGCATCTATATCCGCGGATGTGAGCCTTTAAAAATCCGCATCTGCATTCGCATCCGCGGATGCGAAAAAATTGTCATCCGTAACATCTCTGGTACGAATATGTAGGTGTTTTGACGAAATACGAGTAGCGTAAGATAAAAAACTATGTTTATGGTGCACACAATATAAACTTACTTTGTTATTATTCTAAGACGTCACATACGCACACGCACTGTGTACAAAGATGTGAGTACCACATAACCAAGGTCCATAATTACGGTTTTGAAACCACGTCGCTGTAACGTTGAGCAACGGTTCTATGATTTGTAAATGTGTTTGGAGTACTTTTATGGTCGTTAACATGCGAGTACGATGATAAGTAGCCACAGCTTCCCGTGAGGCTATGAAGCAAATAAAAATTAGTGGGTTTTTAAAGTACCTATAAAGACACTAGTTTGGCAGTTTTGCTCGCGTTTGTAAAAATGTCACAAAACCTTAAATTGTAATGACTTTGGATAGAGTCAATGGATATTAATGAAATAATCATTAAATGTTACTTCGAGATATAAACTGTAAATATATGTGTGCGGATTATATAAACGCGTTTACGCTCATAGCCCCACAGTAGGATTTGCTCCTGTGTCGTGGGTGCCATGGACACACAAAGACGAAGACACAAACACCCAGACCTAGAACAGAAATCTAAACTCATCATTCAGATGTCTGTATGGCTGGGGATCGAATCCGGAACCCACTGCGTGTCAGACCGGTATTGTAACTGCTCCGCCACGCGGGTCACCAAAGAAATATTTTTTTTAACTATTAGTAGTTTTGATTTGATGCAATTTTAAATACATAGCAGAAATTAATTATAGATACTTTTATTATTACATTTTCTCGATCCTGTACATTTTTTTTCAAATATGTGCGTTGTTCCAACATATGAAAGTTTTATTTTTATTATATGTATAAAAAAAATGTTTTTCGTAGATGCGCGACAAAATTCGCCCCTTAAATGTATCCGAGGAAGCCACCCTATGGTGCTGCTTTTGGGAAATATTTTAAATTAAGCATTACAAGATAGTATCTAATATTGCTATAGTAATTTTTAAGCATTCTCAACCGTTATGGTAAGTTAAACACGATTTTACACTAATAAAATGATGAAAATTCGGCGACGCATTTGGCAATAACTGCCATCTCTTGAGCTGAAGGTCAAACATTTACAAGATAAGTGAGAGGTCTCAACATTTAATTCGAAGCATACATAATAGATGACTCTAGTTGACATAAAATATAACACTATTATTTTTATACTGAATATAGCTTAACTAACCAAATGATGATAAGTTATAATTTATAATACCCAAATAAAAAAGAAAAATAATTATCTAGGAAAGTCGTATTGTCGTAATACGACTTTCCTAGATAAATATTTTTAGGGAAAATGAATGAAGATTACTATGGTCATCTTTATGGTAGGTAAATATTTAAATATAGACACAGCTTAAACATTAGAATTTCCTGTGTGTATATACTAAAGACAAATACACAAGAAAACTCACTCAACGTGTTTACTCAGAATTGATATGTATCATTAGTAATACATCATTTACATTTTCACCTGTCTGAGAATCGAATCTGAGACTTTTCAGTGAAGAGCGACAGGATCAAACCTAAACTTGACGGAATTATTTATACATAGATGAGGACCCCGGAGGGTGAGACGTCCCTAACAAACATGTTGCCATAGGCCATTGGCTGCATGTCTATGTTCTACATTTTTATATAGTATTTATTTTTTATTTAATTACGTTGTGTACGTGTTGATGATTTTGCTACTATTGTCCTTGTCAATTCCATGCAGTGAATGACCGGTAGATCATTAGATAGCAACAAAATACCTTAACTGACGTGGTTTGTGTACCATTAAGTAAAAAATGATAATGATAAATTTACGTGATGGCCGCGACAGTATCATTAACAAAAAGTGGGTATTTCTATCGAGTTTTGAATAGCTGCATGAGCAGCAATATGAGCAGTGATAGCCGAATGGTTGAAACTCGGCCTCTCAATCGAGCGTCCGAGGTTCGAATCCCAGGCATGCACCACAGGTTTTTCTAAAATCATGTGCGTATTAAAAATTAATTACCACTGTTTTACGGTTTAGGAAAACATGCACACCTGAGAGTTGTCAAAAAAAGAGTTCTCAAAGGTGTGTGAAGTCTACCAATTCGCACTTGGCCAGCGCAGTGGACTATGGCCTAAACCCCTCTCGTCTTGAGAGGAGACCCGTGCCCAGCAATGGGATAATAATAGGTTAACGATGATGAATAGACGGAACACAAAGATTTGTAACAAAGTACCTACTCGGAAATTTTATGCTAATTCCCATTTAATGAGTATATTTAATACATGAGTAATTTAGGTACAGTGTAACTTTTTTCATTATGTCTTGTTTAAGTTACATTCGTCTATTTTTTTATAAAAATGTCTCGGTTCAAAATATAGTTTGTAGGAAATTTCTATGCCACGGTCACTATGTGTGAATGCGCTAATTTTTACCCGACTCCATTAGAAGTAAGGTAATGTTTTTAGAGCGTAAGTATGTACAAGTACATACTTACGCTCTGAAAACGTACGTTTGTATGTCTATTTCTTTGGTACATGCTACAGTCCAAACGGCTTGACGGATTGTAATACAAGACATATCATTGGAATCGACTCAGTTATAAACTCACAAACGTTTAACGCATAAACGCTTCCTACTCTCATAGCCCCACAGTAGGATTTTCTCCTGTGTCATGGATGCCATGGTTACACAAAGACTAATACACAAACACCCAGACCCAGAACAGAAATCTAAACTCATTATTCAG
>DWTU01002271.1:0-11737 GCA_018251515.1 Cecropterus confusis | reverse complement strand
AAAAGAAAATGATTCCTGCACATTTTTCGCTTATCATAATACGTTTTTTACTAGTGTATATTTAATGCATAATTTATATACATACTACAAGCCGCCTATTACGTACACCTCATCAACATTGTATGTTACTGTTATTTTTGTTTATGTTTATAGTGTGCAATAAAGGGTATTCTATAATATTCTACAAGAAATAAATAAATCTCGTTTTCGTATTGATTCTGTGTAATTTGCGTACAGGCAGTAATGTTTTGGCATTAAGCATTTTTATCTATTATTATTCAAAAAAGATGGCCGCGAATTAATGAAACTAGGTTTAAAAGCGCTAAGCCAAAACCATTAAAACATTTAAAATAAATCTATTATAATTTTGACAGCTTTATTCATTATTGACGGAAATTTTAGTGACAGATTGCTGGAATTGTCACAATTAAAAAACATATGATCGGAATGGAAGTTGTAGTGTGCATTCATTAGTCTTATTAGTGTTGTGATTTTATAAATAAGAGTGGATAATAGAAATAAATGCGATGATTCGAGAAGACGATCCTCAGTTTCGAATAACTCCTTTTCAACAAATGGCATCAGCTTGTTCTGGTGCTCTAATAACCTCTCTGTTTAGTAAGTTAAATTCACATATTTATTTCAGGTTTTACTTCCTTTAATTAGAATCTTTGGATGTAAATTGTAATGCATTTGTAAATGAATATACATATTGCGAAACATAGAAAAGAGTTGTAGCGGAAATAAATTACTATTAGTAGATAATTTAATTAAAATTTAATTTGCATTATTGCCTACGAAATGCGAAAAAAAAATACCGTTTTTTCAGCAGTATGAATTTGTACTTCTGATATCAGTCAGAGACCAGGCTCAAACACTTTCTTACAAAAAATAAGATACGCTAGAACACCGTAAGTATTGCTGCCCATCGAAGTCTGTATCCAACTCCGATCGCTGATGCGTGGCCACTCCTGATGAGCAACATATTAATAACTAAGTTTCACAGATGTTTTCAAATTTTTATGTGTAGTTACTTAGTTGGGTTACTACCCAACTAAGTAACTACACATACTACTGAGTAACTACACATACTACTGAGTAACTACACATACTACTAAGTAACTACACATACTACTCCCAAAGGTGAGTGACTACTGTCACTCACCTTTGGGAAGAGGCTCAATCGCAGGAGTGCAACAGTGATGAGTTTATGATGGCTGATTAATTATATTTATATACAAAAAAGTCATTTACTGTGATTTGTGTAGAATATTTGTCAAGTATAAGCAATATTTATAATTTAAGAATATTATAAAGAAAAAAATAGTCTGTGGTTACTATAAAGAAATTTTAATTTCAGTGACTCCACTGGATGTGGTTAAAATTAGACTCCAAGCACAACAGAAGGCTTTGCTTTCAAATAAATGTTATTTGTATTGCAATGGCCTGATGGAACACTTGTGCCCGTGTGGAGAAACGGCATGGATACCAAGACGTGTACACTTCCATGGAACTATTGTAAGATATTTCATATATCCACAATTTCCTTGCAGTAATAAATTTACTGTAAGTTTGCCTTAGGAATTGTTGTAAATGTGAATATTATCTATAATCCAAAGTATATTTGGAATCAGGAATAGCCTTGTGGTAGAAATCTCAGGCATGCCTCTGATTTTTCGACATTATAAGCATACATCAGAAATGAATTATTACTTACCATAATGAAGAAGGAAAAAAAAATGTTTAGAGAAAGCTTCTATCCATCTGTCCATCAGCCTTTCAGTCCACTGCTGGACATAGGCCCCTAAATGATTCTACTCCAACTGTACCGGTACCTTCTGAATCCAACGGTTCCCTGCTGTCTTCTTCAGGTCCAACTGGAAACTTACATGAAGGAAACTTACACAACTGAATTCTTTAAATAAGGAATCAATGCTGCAATTTGTACCAATTCACACTTGGCTAATAATTGCACACAGTACAGTTTATCCTAAACCCCTCTCACTATGAGAGAAGACCCATACTTGGTGGTGGCACTGTAATAGGTTGTTAGCAAGTCTGTTTATTGTTTCGTAATAGCTATTATTTTCTTAACACATTTGCTTATTATTTGGAAAAGTAATGATGTGCTTAAATCACTTATATCTAATTGTTTTTGTTTAACTTTTTATACACTTCAACGTCACTATTTTTGATCACTAGTTACTATCGTTCCACTAGTTTCCTGCAGTGGATAACACTTCAGGTATAATATTACAATTTAGTAAAATTAATATAAACAGAAGGTGTATTTCATTATTTTAATGTAAATTACTGGGGAATCAATATCACCGAGATGAAGATTTATATCATCACACCTTCACATGAATACACTCTGTATTAATATTTAACCTCAAATAGATCTAAACAACTTATTTAATTATTTTTTCTTACAGGATGCCTTTTACAAAATAGCAAAATTAGAAGGAGTTCCGGCATTGTGGTCTGGCTTGAGCCCTACTCTTGTATTGGCACTTCCATGTACTGTCATTTATTTTGTATCATATGAGCAACTTCGATATAAGACAAAAACTCTGTACAACACATTGACTGGAGATAGTAAGTATGCTTATTAAAAATGTTCTTAGTTATTGTATTACACAAAATGGGGATATTTACTTGCACGTTTCTTATATTCCTCTCTCTGTCTTATAACAAGCCTCAAGAATAAGTATGTACTGGGTTGAAGATGCAACAATATAAGGGCAGAACATTTATGATTCAGCTTAGTCTTCAGGAGCACAAAGTGTCATTGATACATACCTTGAATAGGACTACAATTGCATATATGGTCGGTTGTACATGCTCAGAGTCAGCGGTTCTGTCCATTTTCTCCATGCTCAATTGCTATTTCAATTTGTAGGAACAGGACTTATATCCAAAATATGTTAATGATACTCATGTGTTCTTATTTCTATATGCAGTGAGTCAACCTATGTGGATACCAATGATGGCAGGTGCTACTGCCCGAATGACAGCTGTTACTATAGTCAGTCCATTAGAACTTATCAGGACAAAGATGCAGTCTAAGAAGTTAACTTATTCAGGTAAAATGTGTTATGAAAAAGGCTACCTTTAATAACTGTAACCTAACCTTTTGTGTGATTATGTTTCATATGAGAACATAAGAAGAGGCTGATATTGGTTATCATGTATTGCATGATATTTTTCACCTTTAATTCTGTGGTTTGTAATTCTTCTATATAAAGTTTCACTTGATACAATTTTCAATTCTTAATAAATATGTATGAATTGATGCCAGAATTGCTTACAAGTTGTGTAATTACTTTATTACTTATCTGTATAATTTAAATATAAATGGATAGATTAATACCTACAACATATGGTAAGTATAAGAATGCTAATGACAAGGTTTGCTATTTCATCCTAGATGATGTAATGTTGGCCATAACATTCTATCCTTGGTAGCTATTTACAAGCAGTTAATATACTGGTGATGCTTGTGTGTCTGAAACACATTGGAATCTATTAAGTAATATGTTAGTGTTTACTAACGTAATTCATGTTACCTTGGCTAGCTAATCAAGGTTATATGAAAAACGGTTATTCTTTGTCCCTTAAATGACTGACATGTAGAGGCGTATGTTTAGGAATTTTCCACATTTAAAAGTCTATAGTTGTTCACAAATATTTCTTAATTATGATCATTAAATGGGTAGCTAGTTAAATTAATTAGATATTGCTTAACATATGAATAATGCAATTCCCACTAATATGCATTTGCTAATTTTGTTATTTGTCTTCCTCTTTAAGCCATGGAACAAGCAAATTGATGAAGATTGTTAAGTTGCTATATTGTATCACTTCAATAAAAATATTTCAGAAATTAATGCAGCATTGCGACAAGTCATCAAGTATGAAGGATACAGAGGTCTGTTCCGGGGACTGGGATCAACTCTCTTGAGAGATGTGCCTTTCTCAGGTAAGCTTGAAGTAACTTGTAACTTGAAGTACGTAGCTTGAAGTATCCAGTTCATCCAACACGAGAAAGAAATCTTCAGTGGCAGCTCAGCCTGCATCCAAACGCTTCACTAAAATACTTCACTCTAGAAATAGAAAAAAAGATATGGCAATGCAAACTTCTGGTCAAACCACACCGTTTCTACCACCTTGGTATATTAAAATTCTCTTCTGAATGTGCATGTTTGTTGTTTTGATTCTTAATCAATTCACATTCACTAGAATTGTCGGAATGTAATGGATGCACGCAAATCCATACATGTGAACATCCAACCCCAGATAAGACATTAAATCCCGTAAAACCTTAGTGTGGTAGACTTAGGTAAAAAACACTTCAAGGTTAAATGAAAAATTAGCTCATCTGGTATGCTCTAAATTTAAAAGTTAAAAGCGCCAATTATCATTATATCTCTTTTTAATGTTACTAAATTATTTATATTCGTGTTTTCAGGCATATATTGGACTATGTTTGAGACGACGAAGAGGGTATTCAACAAACCTGACTCGGAAAAAAATACATTTTTGTTCAACTTTTTCTGTGGTTCAGTGGCTGGCAGCGTATGTAACTTTTTCAATTAAAACATCTTTGATATTTCAAAATGCAATGTCAAATTACCATTACATGTTTATGATTTGCATTTTAGTAAAATTCACTTATTTTCAGATTGCTGCATTTGTGACTTTGCCATTTGATGTTGTAAAAACACATCAACAAATAGAGTTAGGAGAGAAAGAAATATATACAGGTTAGTCTAATTTTAAATTTGTAAAAAATGTAAAGAAACTGAATCATTTGGGGTTGTGCTAACATAACATCAATTACTATGCATATAATGCATCATTATTTATCATATTGTCCCGATGGCGGTGAGTAGATAAGGTCCATATTCCGTCCATCACACACTTGAAAAAAAAAAGATTTATCGACTATCATTAATGCATTTAATTTGACTTTCGACTAATATTTAATACATTAAGGTGTATATTTTTCATAACAATAGATTTCACATAAGTTTCATGCCATAAATATTATAGTAACATTGAGAAGTTACTGCCAAAAAGTGTATGTATTCAAAAGCTTCATAAGAAAAAAAAGATTTTAAAATCAAATAACACAAACAGAATGTACATAAAAAGGCTAAACGCTGTTTCCTAGACACATCTTTACTCGAAGTTATTCGATAATAGTCGGAAATCAAAATATTTTTTCAAGTGCGTGATGAGCGGAAAATTTCTTACCACGTAACGCTACCATATCGTGGAGATCTATGACGTACCTACATCTTAAAAATATTGTAGTTACGTCATAGATTCGCATGAACGACATATCGTTCTACGAGACCCGCCACGATGTCGTGTCATGAAAACATATGATTTTCAATTTTGCAGATGGCAAAAAACCACAGAGAGCTTCGAATATGCAGGATATAGCGAAAAACATATATAGGAATCATGGTTTTAAGGGTCTGTTCACTGGATTGTTGCCTCGAATATTCAAAGTGGCTCCCGCCTGTGCGATCATGATAGCAACATTCGAATACGGGAAACAATTTTTCCGGAAGTACAACAGTCAAAAGTATAAAGAAAAACTGCAAAGGTAAAAAATAGTTTAGTAAGTTTTTAATTTATAATAATATAGGTATTGTCAGTAATTTATTGAAAGCTTAAATGAATTGTAAATGCCCAAATGAAGCGTCTTCATTAGGAGTAGGTATATATGAATACTTTGTTTATGATTTATGTAATTGCAATGCTGCTATTTTTAAATTTAGTAGATACTTATATAAATATTGTAGAAACCTTTGTGGTTTGACGACAGGACCACAGGATTTGCCTTTTAGTAGCAGTGTGAAACACTGTTAAAATGTAGATTAGGTATTCAGAGAGATACATATATTTGAGGCATTCTAACTTAGTCCATAGGCGTATTACTGCATTTGAGACCAACCACACAGATAGCTCTTTATCTGAATTTCACTGCTTTGTATGTAGCTTATGTTAAATTTGTATGCTACTTCAATTTTATAAAAAAAAAGAAAAATCCAATCCAGGCTTATTTATCAGTTAGTTTTTATGAATGGAAATATCAGTTGCATCTTAATTTTTTACATATTTTTTATTGTTTTTTTCAACATTATTTTACCATTATGTATATTTTATCAAAAGCTATTATGATTTGTATCATGTTTTCATATTTTTATTTCAGACAAGGAATAGAAATTAAAATAATTAAATCTGAGTAACTCAGTGTGTGATTCATGCCAAAGACATTTAAATTTCTAATGTTACATGGTAACAAAATGCTCAATATTTTGTATATAAGTAATAGTAGTTTTAAGTAGTATATTGTTAGTATCTACATTTAGTTGTAGGAAGGTAGTCGTTTACTAATTATGTAGTTCATAAATATTATATTACTTTAATATTTAACAATAAAAATAACTTCATAACTTTTATAGGTAATTTGTTTTTGTATGGAGCCAATTTTAACTGCAGCAGAATTGAACTTTATATGTATATCACAAAAATTATATTAATGTAGTTACAAGTCCCATTTGTTTTATATTAAAAAAAAAACAGAATTAAAAAAGCAAGCTAACCAAATTTTGTATACTATGAGTATTGTTAGTCATATTGACAATTTAAAATTAATTGCTGCATTCTTTTTGTATACGTATGTATTCCATTTATATATTTTATAATTGCAAATCTTAATTTCTTAAGTTTATAATGTCACCACAATATTTCATTCCTTTTGTGCGTGTGCTTTGATTTAATTAAAAAATATATATGTTCCTTTAACTAATGCGTCGCCTTCATTTTTACAGGCATCAAGATATAGTTATAGTGAGCAAGTCGTCAAGTAATAATGATTATTCCTAACCCACAAAGATAATAACATTAGTTATTATGTAGTAATGAAGTACAATTATGTATGTAAAGTGATAATGAGTTACCAAATTCCATTTTAGTAAATCTAGGATATTAAATATTGTAATGGTTTAGTACACTGTATCAATGTGCTCTACAAATATGTATCAGTGCGTAATACTTATGTTTATTTTATATGCAAGTTTGGCAAAGGGAGATCTCTCGCCAGGCTAAGTGATCATGCCTGGAGAGCGGCCATGCTCCGACAGTCTCTGTACAGAACTTGTATATATGCAGGGTGTTGAGAAAACTCCGGTAGCATGATTCAGAATACGGTGGCGCCATCTGTTGATGAGTAGCGGGAGGTCGTCACACAAGTATGTCTCACTAAATTCTATATTTATTAATATCTATCTATGTATTCAACTTATTGTGAAGATAAACTAGAGTTAGACATTGTTCGATTTACATTGTAGTATAATGATTATTAGGGACTAGGGATGTTATGGTATTAAATTTTAGATCTGGATATAACTATATAGATATATAAAAACGATTGCACCTGTTTTAGACACCTACAAATATAAAATTATTTTAGATTATACAATAATTTCATATCGTCACAGCCGGGCGCGTTCCCTTCATGATACTTTTTTACCTGTAATTAATAGGTTTTTACTTTGGATATGAGATATTTTCGGTTACAGTTACAGAGTTCTATAACATCCCTCGAATTTTTGGTAGCATAGCATTGACATACTATTATATATGAGTAATACATCCTTTATTTAATTTGTTGCCTCCATAATTGTAGTATTCATTAAAATATAGTTAGGACCATATTCAGATGAATGTGTATTTCTAAACAAATACTGTACATTATTCTCCTGCCAAGTTTTATTGTATAGGAACATTATCTTTCCCGAGATTTATTATCTTGGGAATTTATATACTCAAATATGTTAATTATTTAAAAATACAGATATTTGACATGTTTATTTATCAACATGTCCAAAGTATTTGTAATTGATTGGTACAATTGAAATTGATTTATATTCTTATGCCTTATGTTCCAAATCATATGATGTGTAAATAATGTTAATGTAATATGAATGTAAATATCGACTTTGTTGTTGTATATAATATATGGTTCACATAAAAAAAATGTCACAAGGAAATTATTGTTTTATTTCTTTATATTTGCTAGCATGGTAAAGAAACAGTCAAGAATTTAAATGTAAGACATGTTACAGAACATGTAAACACAATTTGCAGTAACTTAAGTTTTTCAAAGAGGTTCAGTTTTAGTTAATTATTGCAACCATTTGCAGAAAGCATCGGTCATAGAACAAACTGAAATTATATGGTTCAGAAGCAACAGTTTTAAAGCTAGTGGTCAACGATATTAATGTATCGATAAATTGGTAGTTAATATAATATACTCTCTATACTCGGGTCACATTTGATCTGGAATAAATGTAAACTAACCATAAAAATTAAAAACCGATGTAGGGTTATCATCAACTTACACGAATTTGCACACAAATGCATTTTATATTTAATCAAAGTATGCATTAAATTTTCGCAAAGAAGATAATATGGTAAAACTGGCTAAAAAAAAATTATTAACTTATGATGTTACAACCTTAATTCCATGAAGGGATCTACAACCTATGAAATTATTGTATTATTTTAATGTTACAGTTCTGATTACAAAATCTTTACGTGATTTTAAGTGACTTGATTTTTCATGTTATATCCTCAGTAGGTAAAGGTATTGATCAAAAAGTAATGTATGCATTATTATCAGGACCTAAGATATTTATGGAAAGTATTTTAAGGTTAAAACATCAAGTGCAATGCGTTTCAATACTCTATACATTTATTTGTGCATGATTTATAAGTAAGAAATAAAAGTTAATGGTATATATATGGGATAAATTTGAGGTTATAAAGTTGATGTTATGAGAGAAAAGACAAATAAAACCACGCAGAAATTGAAAAACCTAATTTAATATCCTTAATAATACATCAGTGTACTATAGATCCTAAGGGTTCTGCTTTGATGTTCCCCAGGTCCAATCTGCTATCGATTGATTCGTCTATTTGTCCTACTATAGCGACATTGTCCCCACGGATTATATGAAGACCAAGTACCACTTGAGCCACACCACTTGTAGAAGAAAACACTCTTTCGTGGGACTCATCTAAAATTATATTTATTGTCTGGTCGAATCCCTTCAATGTGCCGATAAAATTCCGCCCGTCAGACGTTATCACTGATACTGTTTGGTTAACATAGTTTTCTAAACCGGAAGCCATTATATTTCACTTAATTTTATGGCTTCCTATGAATTAATATCCGCTGGAATAAAATATTTTTCCTTCAAATAAAATATCGAAATTGAACGAAGCTATGTTTATTATTATGTCAATGTCACGGAGCTCATGGATTTCTTTATATTGTTTTTAGAGCCTTGGCTTCTTACTTTTCAGCAATAGAAAAGTTCAGTGTGTTTAATTGTTATTGTTCAATTGTTCAACTAGAATATTACCTATCATTAAAGGCAGTTAATTGTAAAGAGGATTCAAACAGGGCTGTCTTTATAAATACATTCAAAATTGAAAGATAAAATCAACGAACCCACAAATATTTTAATATTTACTTGCATCCTACAAACGAAAATAAAATTAACACGGTATAGACTACATTTTCCGCTACTAGCAGCCCTGAACTCAATTGTCAATTGAAATCTGTAAATTGATGTTGACTTCTGTCATGAGTGAATAACTTATAGTTTACAGCATGTTTTAAATTGATTCCTTCATTGATATTTTGAGTTTCAGTATTTAGAACATATAAAAAATGAAAATAGTTATATTAAGCTAACAGTGAATTAACAACATATATCGTTATAAATCTGAAATTCCACTACTTATTCTCTTGTTTCCTATAATGTCTGGTACAATTGTTCAATATGTTCTTCTTAGGAGTGATTTACTGAAGGAATTAGGCTGGTCTATTGGAGCCCTAGTGGCACAAGCATGTCACGCCTCGACTGCTGTTCTGCATTTATACAAAGACGACGAACATACTATACAGTATTTGAAAGATTTGGATAACATGCACAAAGTTGTCTTGGAAGTAAGTTGTCTATTCTGTTACTATTACATTTTCTGTGTCTATTAATAAAATAATAAGAAGTGCAGGCACTTTATTTTGAGAAACTGACAACTAATAGTAGTGAACAAATGTGCAATCCACTGAATAGTCACTTGAATAGGACGATAAAATTAATTACAAATTCTATTTGCGTTACTTTTTCTATCTTAGGTCAGCCAGCCTGTTGCCCCTGAGGACTTAGACTAACTAACTATAGAAAGCCTTATGCAATAGTTTCTGTTTTACCAAACATCAAACCTGGCACTGTAGTGCCTAACAAGTCTATTAAAATATGGCAGGTATAAATGCGGTAGCATATTTAACCATAAACCCTGTAGAGTACTTCCTATGTGTTAGTTTCTCTATAACAAAAGTCCAAAACAGAATACTGTCATTACTTCACCAGAAACAAAACAAACCATTTTAATGAAAAAGCTGATCTGATCTTAGGCTGCTGTAAATTTCCTCTCCAGCTCTATGACTATATATTTTTTATGTGTAATTATTCTAATGTAACCATATACAAATGCTAACGGAATGAATAAGTCAAGAAACATATACTTTCAGGTTCCTGATGAAGCATCATTGCAAAAAATAGCAAATAAATTACAAGAAAACTCAATAGCCCATAAGCTATGGATTGAACAACCGGAGAACATTCCAACATGCTTAGCTCTTAAGCCATATCCCAAGGAAGAAGTCAAAAAGTTTGTAG
Organism: Cecropterus confusis; assembly: GCA_018251515.1. Classification (NCBI taxonomy): domain Eukaryota; kingdom Metazoa; phylum Arthropoda; class Insecta; order Lepidoptera; family Hesperiidae; genus Cecropterus; species Cecropterus confusis. The sequence continues at coordinate 968 of DWTU01002271.1, read as the reverse complement.
GAAAATTTAAATTGTATAAAAGCACTATGGGTAGCTAGTAATAAAAACTTTGTAATTGTCAATTATAATATATTGTTGTCTATTATTTGTGGTATTATTGCCAGCACACATGTGTTCCTTTGTCTGCATTGTGGGTACCTTAATTAGCAGTGACTTGTTTATAGCTAAAACAAGTCACTGCTCTATCATAAATGATTTAAATCCAAGAAAAGTACAAGTAAAAACAACAGACAGAGAAGATGATCTAATTATACTAAACAATTTCAGGAAGCTTTGTGAAATCTCTTGTTGCCTATATTGCTAAGTTTTCAATACATACTACCAGTCCTGATTTACAGAGGTCAGACATGGACACTTACTGTAGGATGGTCTATAGGCTTTGATTCACTTGGAGAGTAATGGTGAGGCCTATGCTTGATGTGTGCGTCAGGGACAAAATCCGTAACAAAGAAATTCCCATGAGGAGGAACCTAACCGACATAGCTACAAAGTCAAGTAAGCTGGCCTTTCACATCTGAGTCGCTTCCGGATGCCGTGGAAGCGACTCCTGGTTATGTGGGATTTTTACCGCAATAAAAACTCCCAGTGGTTGTCCTCGGCGCTGCTACGATGACTCCGGAATCTCCAAAGGAACGCAACCGGAGTGGTGAGCGGCTGGACCTACCGCACTTTTTGTTTTTTACGACAGGACCACAGTTGCCGCCCGCAACTCCAAATCCCCTTTTAATCGACTCTTACGACAGGCAGGTGATAAAGTAGTCGAGTCGACGCGGCGCCGTGGAGCGTTATGGACCCCCGCAGCGAATGCTTCTCCGAGCGGGTGCAGCACACTCTGGCACGTTCGGAGCACGTTCTTCCTTCGCTGACATTCCGTCGTTGCAGAAGGTGAACATTTTTTTTTTTTATAATTAAGCCTAACGATAAGGCAGACGGGCCACCTGATGGAAAGTAGTCACCGTCGCCTATGG
>DWTU01002270.1:0-11737 GCA_018251515.1 Cecropterus confusis | reverse complement strand
GGATTTTCTCCTGTGTCGTGGGTGCCATGGACACACAAAGACGAATACACAAACACTCAGACCCAGAACAGAAATTTGAAAACTCATCATTCAGATGTCTGTCTGGCCGGAGGATCGAACCCAGAACCCACTGCGTGTGAGACCGGTAAATGTGTGACCGGTGTCCAATACAACTTCTACATGAAGTTGCTTACTGATGTCCATGGGCGATAATAACCACATGCCATCAGGTCGACTGAATGCTGGTTTGCTACTTCAGCCTGTGTAAAAAAAGGTTCATGATGGATGAGTTCGTTATAGTAGGTATCCCTTTATACAAGAAGTTAATCACCCACAATCTTCAGTCCTCAGCAATAGTGACGCAGCTATAATTTACTTTTTAATATGTAACCAGTCGTCACGATATGCGGTCTTTGAGTTTCCTTTTAAGCAAAAAGAAATGTCAAAAACCACATATCATGGGTACCCGTTTCATATCAAAAGATATCAATTCCACTATAATTCACTTCAGATAAAATTCCTGTTCTGCATGACGTTGATTACAGATGTCTATTGACAGCAGTAACCAAGACTGCAAGTTCGTTTAGTACAACTACTCACCAATAGTACAGATGATTCCCGACAAGCGCACATAGGAAGCCTTAGAGTCGATATCGAGGCTGCACATGTGCTGCAGGTGGGAGCCGACGTCAGCTGCCGCCAGCTGCATCCTTGGTTTGTCCGCTGATCCCGCCTAGACAACAAATAAAATGTAAATGACGCTCATAAAAACAGAGTATACACATATATTGCCGCAAGATAGAACGCATTTTCGCAGGGTAGAACGATTGTGGTTCTACCGGGGAGGTATCGCCGCCAAAAATATAAGAGCGTGAAGTGGTTCTTGCATCTTGGTAAAAGAGTATAGTTGCCGGCTCACTTTAGTATGAGGCGACCATCTTATTTCTAGTAGGTAGCGACGCATCTGTGATTTTTTACATAATATCTCTTAATACTTTAATCTTATATAAGAAATGTTTACGATGAATTCGTGTGTCAAAACATAAGAACCCTTACTACTATTAAAACCAGAACACAGCAACGCTTAACACTGCCGTTAAATATCGGTATACATGGTGCCTCTTGAGTCAATCACAAAGGGTTTTACCACTGAAGGTCACATTATGTTTCTTTACATTGTAGTCATGCATTGAAAATTCACTGTTGATTTTATCATCTAAAAAATGTAAATGTGACCGAAGACTACACATGATGAAAAGAATCTTGAGGTAGTTCATTTAAGTAGTGCATAACTTTTCCATTGTACATACGTATGACTTATTCATGCATTGAAAACTATAATAGGCTCTAATGGACTTGGCATTGAGATGCAATCTGCATACTGTATTCAGTAACAGAACAAGATAAAAGTAAATACGTAACTGAAATATTTACTGTAAGAAATTGTTAAGTATCTATGTGAATTTGTAAGCTATATAATAACACAGGTTTAATATTATATTATATTATTAATTATTACATTTCAATATATGCGCTATTGTGCCACTTCTAAAAATCTCTTCTTTTTCAGATTCTTTTCAGTTCTTTCTCAGATTTACACCTGGGTTATTTTCCATCAAACTAATTCAAGATCATCTATGTTCGACATAATAAAAGACCTAAATATAAAATTACATTAATAAGTACATGGAAATGTACATTTTTGGACGCTTGGAGTAAGAAGACTATTAGAATAAGGAACAATGAAAATGGACAATATTGGTACACATAATAGACATACGGACATACTGACATAGTTATTACGTCTATACATAGTACTTCTACAAAAGATTTGTATATAGAGTAGATACATTCCATAGTGAGAATAAGGAGACCCTTAGGCAAAATTTGCATTTTGTGGAAGTAACAAAGTCATTTGCCACCTGACGGCCGGTTACCATACCGGTCTGACACCGATCTGGCAGTAGGTCCTGGGTTCGACCCCTGCCAGACAGAAATCTAAATGATGACTTTAGATTTCTGTTCCAGGTCTGGGTGCTTATGTATTCGTTTTTGTGTGTCAATGGCACCCAGGACACAGGAGAAAATCCGACTGTGGGAGGCTATGAGTGTAGAAAGCGTTTATATGCTTGCTTTGCATTTTGGGAGTTTTTAAAATTGGTTATTAAAGAGATAATATTGATTTTTGACCTTTTATAGCATGAAATCTTCACTTTTTAATTCATTAGATGATATATATTGGGAGTATTTTCATGTACTGAACTCATAGAAATTTTAAGTTTAGTCCCTGTCATTCTCATTGTACATACTGTACTAGATTGTTTTTAATATTTCAATCAATACGGGGCAACAATAAAGCAATAATAGCATAATGCCTAATAATTTGTTTTTATAAAAAAGTCTTTATTTATATTACTCATATGAAAATGAACACCATTTGTAGTGGCCTGTTTCCCCTGTTTCATATTCAAGTGCAAAATGAAATTGTATCTTAATCTGTTCCACAAACAGCCATTCTGTTCATATTTCAAGTGCGCTTCTTATTTGCAGCTCACATGAGGAAGACAATCGAGCTATAAATAAATACACATGTGTACACAATACATTCTCCATATACCTGATAATAATCTCTTGAAAACTGTATGAGTTTGATCTTGATAAATATATATGATTGTATTATTACTGACTGAATTTTTGTTTTAAAATAGAATAGTAATAGAAAACTTTACTTGTTCAAAATGATTTTTCCTTTGCATTCCTTTCTTCACATTATTTACAAATGACGACCAAATCACTTCTATAGAATTTAAAATTTAGAACATTGAATTGTAGTGAACAAAAAGTACTTATTTTAAAATTCTAATTAGAATGATCTTGTAACATGTATAAAGATAAGTATCATTTTAAAACAGTGAAAGATATTTAACAAACACCACTAAACTTATAAAGTAAGTGGCAAGTAAGTATTTTTAATTCATTTTAACAGTTTGCCATTGAATCTGAAGCCTTAAAAGCCTTACTGACCTCTACTTTACTGCCTAATTTATAAATTGATAGCAGGTGCTCAGGCAGGCCATAGCCAAGAATTCATTTAGATATAAATTATACAAGTCATGTAAATATTTGGAAATGTGGAAACATTTCATGACCCCAAATAGGTCGAGTGTTTGAATAATTTGAATTATGTTATGTCACTAGTATTCATGCAAAATGATACGTATTGCTTACAGATACTACACGCTAATGTTAGAAATCATATTAAAGTGACAGAAATTATATTAAAAGGTGGAATACAGGTATTACAGATGATTCGGGCCGCAAAGACGACGTCATGGTAACGAATTAAACCCGACCCAAACACAGGAATTCACGGGTGCGCATTCACGGTACAGTAATAATAGACATTGAAATACCTCAGTTTTGCCATCGTAAGCCGTCGGCCAGCCCATTTTCACACTATTACGAGAAAATCTCTTTGGAAATGTACTAAATGGTTGTACTGTCGGCGTTTTTGATCTTGAACTGCCCTTCGGGCTAAACTTCTCGCGGTTGCAACTGAATCCGCACTTGCGTACTGAACACCGAATCGCCGGCCGCGGCGCGCGCAACCACGTCGCGACGCGGGGTGAGTGTGCGAGACCACCTAGACTTATTATTACTTTTTATTACCCCACTGTAACAGCTGATAATTTACGGAGAAAATACAACACAACCCTCACAAAAGCTCGTCGTATATCCGCAATACGTAACTAACCGAACCCGAAGGGTTTCATTCTCACGGCGACATTATCGAAGGTTTCTAAATTTAATCTTTTGAAGATGTGCCAATATTTTCCGTTTGCCAAAATGTATACACAAACACAATATATAGGGATCAAATAGAATGCAACTGTAAGCGATAGACATTGCTAGTACATCGTATTATGATCCCGATATTTAATATTTATCCATGATTCTTGATTTCGCGCATTTTTTTAAAAGTCACTAATATGAAATTAAATGTCAAAAATGTCACATCGTTGACTACCGGAAATCCCTGAAATTCAGCGTCTTACAGGTTTAGTCAGAAATTTGCAACATTGAGATATTATTCTACGACATTCTACGTGGTGAGTAAAACTAAAGTTTGAATTCATTATACTTACTAGATATTTTAGTATTCATTCCAAACCCTCGTTTTCACAATAATCTGCTATTAAATTTACTAATAATAACGTACAAGGTTTAATATCACGGTATCTAGTAAAATACCCATTTCTAAAACTATAATTAGATATGTTGTATCATATTAAATTAAATCGTGTGAATGTCTTGCATCTATTACTAATCTTATTTTCAGGCTGAGTTTTAGTCGTCCTAACGATCCTTTCATTCAATGGCATCGCAAGATATAATCGACATAATGGTACCCTTGATCTATTTTAAAAAATCTTCGCCTACCCTCATTAAACCGAAGCAAATAAACAGCTTAACAGTTCAGTACTTGTGTTAAACTATAATTTAAATATATGACGAATAAAATGAGATAAAATATTACAAGTAAATTACATACCTTATACATATTTGACACAAATAATAGATTCCTTACTTTATTATGTTACGGTAGTCGAAGTAAAAATAAATTCACAAAAAGTTGTAATTAATAATATAGTGTTAACTATATGTAGACGTAAATCTTAAATTGATATACTCTGTAAACACAACTTCCTCACGAGAACGTTTATGTTGATTTGAATAATTTACTTCATAAATCACAGCCATTCACATTATCTTATCTTAAAAAATTACAATGGATAAATCGTTGGACATAAATATTGTATAGCCATTTACATGATAGTATTTCTAATTGATATGTCAAGTATTTAGTGGTAAGTTATTATTTTCTATAAAATTCGTTACATAAGTGTCCTGTCTAGCAGGGAACATTAGATTTTCAAATTATAGTCTACGGTAACACATATAGGTTATATTGTGTATAATAAAAAAAAGTAGGCAGTACTGTATATTTCAGAAGTTTCGTCAGTTAATCCTAATTATAATATATGGAATATCTATTACAATACATACAATGACGCTATAGCGTATTACTTTATATATAAATTTGATTGAAACTACGACTAGTTTCAAGTCGCGTCACAAAAAATATTTGACATTGTAAAAAGGTTTAACATCTATCAAAAAAATTGAATAAGTACTATGAAAGTATTATGTCCCTATATTCAATTCAGACACATTTCCTTTTTATTATTTGTAATGAATGAAATCATCCGGCTTAAATATTTAACCTCAGCGAAATTAAGATCGGCGCATTAGTGGAGCTAAAATATAAAAAGCGTATCTATAAATTAGTATTTATTATTTTTATGCATATTGTTCTACTTACACACGCCATTATTAATGAGAAGATTATTGAAAACTAAAGAAATAAAAGTTTTGGAAATACTTTACTAAGTACTTATTGATTTGACAGCAAGTTCTAAACAGGATAGTAAAGGTCACTGCAATGTCACAGGTAGTAACCTATTTTTTTGCAGTAGCCACATTGACGACAAACTGTTGAAAATATTGTCGAAAACAATTTAAACCTTTCAACAATTAAATATATTATAGATTAACAGTATTCTATTTTTTTTTTCAAAAAGATGAAAATATTACAATAATTAAAGAAGCTTTAGGTTATGGTTATTAAATGTTGTCGACGTATGCTTTGCTCCCATGATTGTCAAATTAATTATATTTGAAATATGTTTTAATATAATATCAGATTAATTGTTTTGTTAAAAAAACTCCGTTTATATTTTTATTAAATATACTATCTATTTCATAAATGCTTATAAAATCACACAAAGTAGTAAGTAAAAAGTTTTCATACTTTTGTACTCCACTTGCTATTCCGGATGTCGATCGCCTTCATTATCAATGTTGCAGTTCACAATTTTACAAGAATATTTTTATCAAAACGTTTTACCCGTTTGAACGCGGCCAAAGGTTTTTTAGAACTGGTACTAAACCCGACCTACAAGCTTTGATCCAAGATGATAAAACATTGATTCCCACTATCTTCATTGGCCGTCGATAATATAAACTTAACCCTTTGCGGCCTTTTTGGCGGTTTATTTAACTTTATCGATGAGAACGTATTAGTGTACATCTCAATGTTATCTTGGGTCTGTTTTATTCCATTCGTTGATAGATTTTATTGCTTCTAATGATTCTTTTGCTGTAATATGAGGGTTTTATTTATTTCAACTACTTAATTATATACATAAATAAATAAAAAAAAAAAACATTTTATGTAATACGATTGGGTTGTATCGACCTTTGTGCATTGCTAACTCAAATCAGTAAATTGAATTTAGGTTAATTTAATCGATTTACGGGACATGTTGGATTAAATTTGAATTGAAATGCAGGATTGATTCCACTTACCAGCCATTATGAATTTTCATATAATTGGTCTTAAAAGTCTAGTGCAAGGTTTTAGATATGTAAACATTATTTATCAAAATATTTATTAGAAGGAAAAAAAATAAACGATAACCTTAATGATATTATTTTATTTCCAAACCAAATTTACATTGAAAATCAATAACATTGTTGAATACTAAAATAAATCATAATAACTACTGACAAGAACTTTACCTTTTTTAAAGGTTTTGGAATGGCATCCGCAATAAAATACATCAAAAGCTATTACAAACTTGAAAATAATTTTACAACAAAACCATCAATAATCAAACATATTTTCTATATTATAAATCGCTGCATAATTTCACATGTTTATTGAAATATATGCAAACATTGTCTACGAAATATGTATGTAAATAATACACTTTGCAAAATAGTAACAATTATTCGGTATAATATAAAAAAGATGGTAGAACTATGGTTTGACTGGAAAAGTCCCACCGCCACACTATTTCTAATGTTCTGCGTTTAGTTTGAGCGTTTGCGTCAAGTGTGCGGACAGCAGCGATGTATGAGAGTACTATCTAAGTTAGCTGGTACAAGGGGCAGCGAATCTGTAATCGGCTTCAAGTAAATACTCAAGAATGGTGTTGTTTACAGATGCCCATGGCTTGCAATGACCACTGTGCACTGCTCTCGTTTGCTACTTTCATCTGTATATGCAATTACACATTATATAAGTCGCAATTAGACATACATAGTATATTCCATAGACGTAATCGCTAATCAAGAAATAAGTGCAATAATACTATTAGATAGAATATGTACCACTAGTTATGGGCGTAAAATTCAGATCATACCAAAGGCACTATGACTTACAACTGTAAACATATGTATTAAGCGTACATACACATTTTGTAGACTCATTCATAATACAGTGAAAGCTCCTTATTCATGGTTTCCGCATTCGCGTTTTTAGTATTCGGAGGCAATGAAGTTTTTGTTAAGTGAATTCGGAGGCATTTTCTTGTATTCGCGGCAAAAAAATATTTATTCGCGGTTTTAGTTGGTACAATTAAACAGATTGCGCGTATTTTGTTAGCGTGTCAGCTTTTTTGAATAGGCATATGAGCGGCACATAACCCCCGCGAATAAACAGCTTTTACTGTACGTCAATTACACACAACAACCACAAAATATAAATTTATCAGAAATACAATTAAAATATTGTTGATAGTACCGAACATTATTTTAGTTTAGTTTTTTTTTTTTATTTCAGAACACATTTTATTTTTGTTGCATTAATATTGTAAAAACATATTGCTACTTTAACTAAAAATAATGCATGTATCAAATTGAGAAAAGTACAAAAAAGGAATTAATTTTAACTATTATCATCTTCAATTTGGTAGATTGTGTATTTTATCACATATTGCTATAATTATATACCATAGAATGTGTTATATGATACTACAATCAATGGTAGATATAGAAATCGGCATTAATTACATGCTATTTTAATGTGGTCGTTACATTTTTTCTGGTTTATATAGTTAAATAACCTTGTCTTCTAAATGACACTATCAATAATAGAATCACTTAAAATTAAAACATGAAATTTACGAATAACATCACATATGCATAAGTATTATTGCCCTTAACCACTCTTAAAACAATTTTTATTAAAAGCGCGTTCACAGAGTTCACTATGTTGGTGCCGAGTGTAGCATACCACTTTTCAACACATATACAATTAAAAAAAAACACCAAACGGCCTGTTAATGCAAGTTAAACACCTTCTTGGTATCCATAATTCCATATTATTATAAATTATCAAGTATATTTGATAAGTCGTTAATGCGAATATAATCGGTATAACAAAAAAACGTCAAACGTGTCTGCATGTATAACTCCCGTTTATTTTGTCATAAAGCGTTTTATTATTAATTGTATCTAATTGAATTGAAGTACATAACTACTCATATTCATACATTTGCCAGGGGTGGCCCATGTAGCGCCCGGGTGCAATCAAATCTGGCGCACCACCCATGATCACGGACGGCTACATAAATACATTATAATATTACACGGCCCATTCGGTGCTGCAACACCTTAGGGATTGACATAGTATTTTTTCCATCAAGTAGCAATTAAAACGAGAGATCACAGAATGATGATATCGTTTCGTTTGTTAATTATTTATTATAGAAAAATTTGCTCTTTCAGTTAAATAGTTTTGACTTGCTGGCAGTGAGCAGGTCAAAACGTCTTACAACAATAATCAGCTACTTCCTGTCAACTGTCTAAAAAAAACGACGATCACTACTACAGAGATGTGCGTGCCCGTTATTAGACTGACATAAGACATGGTATCGTAGTAGTCAAGTTCGTTTATGTCGCATGACGTCTCATATTCGATTCCTGGCTTGACGTGTTGAAGTCTCTGGAATTGCGTGCACATGACAACCGCGAAAAGGCGAATTGAGTGTGTGCCTATGAATGAAAGCGTATAAGCTAAAAAAATATTATCAACGCAAACATATCAGTTTACCTGGTAAAAACATATTTCAGGCAATTTATTATTAATTTCACAGAGGCAAGTTACCGATTATTGCATTAAATGTCTTTAATCACAGTCCATGTTAAAGTTTATAACAGAAAAGCAATACTTCTTACCGCTATAAAAATATCTTGTGTATTGCCGTTTTAAGCACAGGTCTATGTAGAAAAAGGTCTGTATACTTACATAATAAAATATTATGTAACATTATCATTTATATCTAATTAGAATTAGCTTAGCAAAGAACACGATTTTGAGGCAAGTTTCGAGTTACATTACTTTAAATATGAAGTGACAAACAGACCTGAATATGATGTTATATAGAAAAATAGAGTTCGATTGAAAAGACGTCCTTAAAAGAGTGAACTATGTTATAGGTAAATATCGTATTAAAATTGTACAGAGAAAGCAGTCGAATGTCGTATAGCAAGCAATATTAATGTCGTTGTAGTCTTGTCTACTATTTCATACAAAATAACTATCACAACTTCGTTTACATAATGTGATCTAATACAATTAATTTCATTGGTCCTATTGAGTATATTCGTAAAAGTGATGAGCGTGTACAAATATTGATTAAAATTTCTACAGATGGAATGCAAAGGCAGAAATAAACCATAGTAGCATTACGGAATCCTCAAACGTAGGGCAATAAAACAAGCGAACGGAACCCCGAACTGTTATCTCTCCCACTTCCCGGCCACACGGGAAGCGTAGTAACTAAATCCATAAAGCACTTTTGTTGTCATCTATATATTGACGCGTCTCATAACTGCATAACAAATAATAAAAACGAAACGATGCAATAATTACTTTTATTATTGGTGTAATTAAAGCGTACAAGACCGAATACATTATTATAATTAATCTTGGTACGCTAGCACTTACTAATATTATTACTAATACATCTTTTTTTAGGAATCTATGTGTTTATCGATAAGTGACGCAACGCACACGTCCCTAGCACTCACAACTTTTATTGCGTCGAGGGTAAGAAAGAATCTTACTATAGTCGAATTGGTGTTCTTGTAAATAAATGCTATATCTCTCTAATTGTTAGTATACTCGTATTACGTTTCTATATGAGATAATTTACAATGATAATTGGATTATATTTAAAGTATTTAAGATGATGGTGACGATATCTAATCTGCCAATAAAAGAGAAAATTGATAAAAATTAACAGTGCTACCACGAAATTCGGTGGCTTAAGACAACAAACATTACTACATTTTCTAATTTAAAAAATATTTATCTATTTCAAAGAAACATTTATATATAACTTATAGGATTTCCTACCGCAAAGTGCACTTTACATATTCGTGGTAATACTGAATTTATTTATTTAATTGATCTCTATATATTGTTCTATCTTTGAACTGTCATTTATTATATGTATAATATTTATTTCGAGATATTTAAGGCCAAGTAATGTGGGACGCGCTAAATACAATTATGTCGTGGATAAAGTTATTACATAAATTTCGATATATTTTATTTTATTTAATATTCAACAAACAAACTATACACATTTTAGGCCATCCTTGTCACATGAGCACAAATATACATCTTTCTATATATATTTAATGCAAATAACGTCGATTAATATGAACATACACCTATTATAGTCAAACATGGTACAATGGAAGGTATATTCTTAGAAAATTATATAGTAAAAAATTACTTTTTTACATTCATATTGTCAGATTGTAACAGTGAAAATAGCGCAAAATTGTATTACATTACCATACGTTATACATTACAATATAATTTCAGTGATCGTATTCTGGACTAACCTAATAATATTTTGCTATATCCATAATATCACGTCAGAGTCAAACTGACACACATGCATTCAGATATACACTATTCTGTCTTTTAAGCTTAAACAACATAATAATCATAACTAGAGTGACGTTATTATATCCAACATGGCTACAAATTACGAATCGTCGAAACGAATGTGATAAAATAATTAAATTGTGACACGAACTAATTTCACTCTTGTCAACCGTACGTATACCATCCATCACAATCAACTACTATGACTATTTTGTTCGAAACCCGGCAACGTCCTCGTTTTCAAGGTATAATTCTCGACCGTTTCAGGACAACTACTACAACACTGCCATCATACCTGCCTCATAAAAGTCTACTGTGTATTCCAGTTTGAACAGTATAAAACAAACTGTATTGCCAGACGAGGCATTCCTGTTTAGTCTCCAGACGTAGCGACTCTAACCACCTTAACAACGGTCGTAGATCGTTGGTCATCGACCACTTAACATCAGGACTGCATGCCGCAATGTGTGCGATTGTAGATGGAATACGTATGGCGTTCACTAGCCGACCTCGCTTTTGACGTAGAACAGGAGGTAGGGAGTGGCTGCGGAGCGCATCTTCGGCTCGGCGGAGAGTAGGTCTTCGAAGTCCTCGTTGGAGATAGGCTGAAATAAAATGAGAAGAATGGTTTTTTACACGGTTTAAGCTCCATTTAAATAAACTTATAAACACTTCTACACGCATAGCCCCACACTAGGATTTTCTCCTGTGTCGGGGCTGCCATGGACACACAAAGATGAATACACAAACACCTAGACCCAGAACAGATACTTAAACTCATCATTGAGACGTCTGTCTGGCCGGGGCTCTAACCCGGAACCCACTATGTGTCAGAACGGTATGGTGACCGCTCCACCACGTAGGTCGTCAACACACATGCGAGTCAGTTGACGCGCGATTACGCCACGTAGTGACTGTCGAGCTACT
>DWTU01002269.1:0-11738 GCA_018251515.1 Cecropterus confusis | reverse complement strand
TTCAAGTAATTGTATAAAATTTCTACTATCATTTAGTCCTCCAAAAATTTTTTTTCAAAGCGGTGATCAGAAGCGTGGAACTGCGTGGAAGCATTTTTATTATATCTAAAGAAGGTTAGTTTCAAATTAACATGGACATTATGGACATGGACTTATTGCCGGATTGGTTGCGACAACATATGACATTAAAAGAAAGTAATATTCCAAAGAACAGAAAGGCCGAGAATGTTTTGTTAGTATTAGGACACAATAATAACGTAATTTTTACTCAGTAAGCTAATAATAAAATAATATTGTATTACCTTTTATTTCATTGCTTCGTCGTACGTATTTGTGGTGTCAAGTCTTGCACCTGAATCTTAATCAAGTTGAACCCAAATTGACTGATATTCCCTTGCACGTTTTGTTTGGATGAAAATGCGTGATTCATTAGTAACGTTAATCTTAAGCCACTATGGCGACCTCTCCAAGATGGAGAACCTATTATTATTATGGACACCACACATGGATATGAAATGAGGGGGTTTTAGATAAGTATACGAAAAACGAAATGAGCTTACTGAAATCTTGTATTTAAAAACTTTTTTAATGTAAATTTATGTAGACTATAGAAGTCGGGCGCAGACATATTCTCTCGATTGTTACGTAAATATTACTTGCAAATGGCGGCTCTACCGGTGTCGAGTATTTACATAGTCAAAGCTGGGAGACGAGTAAGAACTACCGTAAAAAACAATGAAACGTTGCTATTGCTGACTGAGGAATGTTAAAGAAATATTCGGAGATATTTCTGACATATCTATACGGTTTTCCGGTCCTTATTTTTATAGTTGGTACGTTGGGGAAGGAGGGTGCCTTTTTCCTTATTACTTTGTACAGAATTGTAGAGCCCTTCCTATACTTAACATAAAAAAATATGATATAGAAGAAAAATATTTACATTAGTTTTATAAGACTGAAATAGCAAATGAGCATGCAGTCCACAGGATCCATGTAGAGCCGAGGTACTACGTAAAGCCGACAGATATGTTACAACTCCGGAGAAGTACGACTGTCCCCTCATGTGTAAGTAAGCCGACATCCACACCTATCCACCGTAACGCTGAACTCATTCATACCAGAAATAAGTGAGGCGGGGCATATTTGTTTCTGTTTCGACTTCCTAGCTCATAGTCTCTATTGGCAAGAAGAATAATATAAGTCATGCAGATGGAATTGAAATTTTGAAAAAAAAAAGTCGAAACTTAAGGCGCCGGGTATCGATTCTGGTGCCTCTCGTAGACTAAGCAAACGCTCTACCATCTGAACTATGCCCCCTATTGAGGTACACAACAAACGTCTTTATGTAATCTCAGAATGATCCCTTAATTTCAAAATTATGAAATAAATAAAAAAAATAACATACCTAATGGAGGCGCCGGGTATCGATCCCGGTACCTCTCGCATGCTAAGCGAGCGCTCTACCATCTGAGCTACGCCCCCTATCTACAAGTGTTCTGAATTTACGCACTACTATCGTAATGTACGATTAATATAAGTTAATAAGTTCACGATCGCCTCAGGCATTTCGTCAAAGGCTTTGTTGATAACTTAAGTAGATGATCGAATTCATGAAAGAAGATATTAAGGGATCCTATTAAAGGACCTTATATTAATGTCTGTGTACATATATAGTGCCTAAGCATATAATGTACGTTTAAGTTTGTTTCATTTGTTGTGTTATAAAAACATGTTGTAATTCTCTAGTCTTAAGAAATTTTGTAATATACAAAAAAGGGAAAAATTAAAATATATACATATATATAAAACAGTTCATACAAGCTTTACAAATTCCAGGAGGCGAAGGGGTTTCGAGAGGCTAGGGATCGGTCTATAGGGATCGGCTAGGTATAGGTCTGTTACACTAACATCTGTCAATAAAATGACATTAATAAAGGCTTTAAATGTCGATGGATGGATAGATTGCTATATAGAATAGGAGTTCTATCTAACACCGATCACTGATTCGTTACCACTTCTGAAGATTCACCCTCATCATCTTTAATGGTCGTCTCATATATAAGTTAGCAGGCATACCCGCTCCGCTACAGAAACATAAGATCTGATTCACGCTAAACGTTGGTGTAATGGAGGTACCGTTATCGTCTGATGGTAGAACCAGGGTTCTACCATCGTTCACGATGGAACCGCTCGGTCATTAAACAATTGCTTGGCGGCAACAGACGCTGTCCAAAATTCGCGTTGAGCGAATTTTGGGAAATTTCAGTACAATTGGTGAATTTTTGTGGCCATTATTGTGGCTTAGATCAGATACATATATGTAATTGTTTTTACGCTCAACGTCGACGCTTGTAACGTAGAGCGATTAAAGCCTGAAGCGAAAGATGTAGCTCTCGGGTGAGTGCATATTATGAAAATAAATAATTTACAACTTAATATTTCTCGTGCGTTACACGTGCTCTTAATATTGGTAAAGAGCGAGAGTATGTAAATCAGTACATATTACGCTTAACAAAGCCAACACTCCGAGTTAACGGTGTATATGCTAGTAATTAAAGCTTCACTAAGGGATGCACCGCAAACCTGAGGAAAAATGCAATTATAAAGCGTCACGTGTTTAATGTTATTTGCATTAACATTCTCCCTTTATCACCTTTGCATGTGTGAATGGGGTCTGTGTTTATTTTAAAGCAAGCTAAGATGGTATGCGTTGAACTATTTTTCAAATGGTTTTTAATGCATGGTTCCTCGAATCCTATTAATAAAAGCTTTTGTATTGCAGCATTCACCATAACGGTCTTATATGTAGAGAGTTCCAGGTTCGACTCTTGGCCAGTCAGAATTCTGTATAATTAATTTTGACTGCGTGGCGCTTTTGTTATAGAAAGCTATATTTGAAACTCCAAGGCAAATCAAAATGAAGTGAGTAACCTGTACTCTATGGAAGACGATGCTATAGAAATAATGAAATTAAATTTTGTATAAAATACGATGACTGACATAAAAAAATTGAGTTGTGAACTTATCACTGTTTAACTTTAAACCTAAAATGTTCCGACAAGAATCTCGACCGAAATGTAAGACGCTTTCTCGAACAGTTGGATAAAGTTAATTAAAAGCTCGTAACTATGTTCCCCGCGGTATAAATGAGTGCGTCGATCCGCAATTTACATTAAATGTACGGACCCCTCCTGTAGGATATCTAACGAAGTAAGAACGGAGATCCAATTTAAGTTTTGTCTGCTTTTGGCGACTTTCTTTGCCGTCACGTGCGCGCCGGTGCAATTCAGAAGTTTTAAGCGGAGGCTATTTTTCAAAGGACGTTTTTTTTTATTTAAATATCTTAATTTCAATTTACTTACTGAAATACTCAATTGTAAAATAAAGATGACACAGTAATATCAGAATGTATCCGTAGGAATATGGCCGTATAAATAAATTTAATAATTATTTATTATCTTATCATAAAGAATAAATATATAATCTATTGATATTGACAATTATTAATATAAAACTTCTGTGAATCTTAACTTTAGTTTTTATTTTGGTTCAATTGCGGTGAAATTTTGCTACTGCGACGACTAACAAGTTGCTAACATGTATCAAGTTTAAGCCCATTTCTAGAATGTATTGATAAAACTTCAAACATTGTTCATCTTCATTAAATATGGTACATACAAAGGCGTATTTAAATAAATTCGCTGTATCTTGTGACTTGCTCTTCGGCCCGGGAACCACGATTCTTCGAAGCAGCTCACATCTACTAAGGCGGCCTTTCTATTATTGAACACGAAATTGAATTCGTGAAGTTTCTAGTTTTGGAGGTCAAATGTAAACATTTTGCGCGATATTTGGTACTTCGCTTGGATACTTGGGATTATATTAGAATTTAGATACATTCAATGAAATATAATAACATTGAATTGTCATAAACTTGCCACAGAAACAAATATTAAGTATTACTGTTCTCTTTTGGTTAATGAAAATAAATAAAATTTAGGATAACTTTTTCATATTTATTTTTAAGTAAAAAAAAAATAAAATATCAGATTGGGGTAGGTACTCAAGATTTGCCAAAATCCTAAAGGGTCAAACAACGGATTTGTTACAGGATATCAATAGTTGTCCGATTCAATATAGACGTGCTGACTGACTGTGTGTGTGACGTGTGCAGTGTATGCATTGGATCACTTGCTGGTCCGCTATTTTGTAACCAAACATATATATATTTATGTGTATACATACAAAGAATAAAACTATTACAAACAAAAAAGAAATACAAAATGATTGGTACATCATATTGGTAGTCGTATCATATTTAGAAATCGATAATAATCAAATAATATACTTGCAACATAACGCGTTAGCGTAACCGTTTCTGTTACAAAAATCGTTATATCATAAAGTTTTTTTTTCCTTTACAAACTGCGCCTAAAGAATGTTCACTTCAATTACATCTTTAAATATTGAAAACTGTTTGTAATGGCATATTTACAGTAGGTAGTAACTTAGTGAGTGAGATTCCGGGCATCAGTAACGCTGGCGGGTCGTTTGGTGCAGAGCTTTAAATATCATTAGCGAGGGGCGGCTGCCAGAATTGGCTTTCCGAAGTGGCAATCAGGACGGACGTGAGCCACGATCTTGCCAGGAATATTTTGTAATTGCGCCCCGCTTGCGATTTGTCGCAGTTCGCCGTTTATTTTTTCGATATTTTATAATTGATGCTTGCTTGCCCTGATATCTTGATGAGTCCGGAATATCTAAATTGTTCGTTAGTTATTATATTTTTCGACAATTTAAAGTTGTGAAACTTATATGACCTATTGTAAAACTACTTAATATTACTTACTGATGAAAATGAAAAGGTAAATCTAACTTATATAGGTGAAAGTTATGGGGGTAGACGGATGTTTGTTACAATTTTACGTAACCACTCCTGGTCGGATTTGGTTCAAATTTGGCACACATTTGACCTGCGTTAATACTTTTTATCGTGATAAACTTGGACGACGCGGGCGAAGTCGCGGGAATGTCTTCTGTAGAAAAAAATGATTAAACAATTACATCTAAAATATATATACGGATCAACTGATTACAAAGAAATAAGATAAATTCGACGAGTTTCTTGTCGGATCTTCACTTGAGGTCGTGTTTTGATCAGGTGGTAGTGTAAGAAAAAACATTTTACCCGACCATTTGGTACTGCATCCTTACGCTTATACAAAATAAAGTCTTTAGATTTTAATGTTGTTTCATATTTTTTTGTTTCGAGTTGTATACAAATTTTAAAGTTCAACAGTGCGACTATATGTGTTGAACTGCATAATCGTCTGCAATTTCTTTACCACTAAACTAGCTCTGTCTCAATCACTACGACAATTTATCGCCAAGAACAAAACAGCCGCATACTTATTATTATATAGATCTGTAAAGGATTACTCCGCGTTTGTAATAAATACATCACAATGAATCATCAAGTTTCGTTTGAGCAATACGAGTCACCGTTTCTCTCGCTGAATTGTTACCTGAGTTATGAAATATAAAGCGACGTCATATGTTATGAGCGAACTGTAACTCCGGCAAGTAAATATGATGAACAGACTTTCCTCTGAAATTCACTGTATCATAAATGATTTAACTGTGCAAATGTTGCTCACTTTAAGTATATGTACTATATGAGTAGTCAGTCAGAGTAAAATAAACAGTTTGTAAATAGATAAGAAGAGCAGTGATAGCCTAACGGTTTTAACTCAGCCTCTCAATCGAGGGTCCGAGGGTCCAAATCCCAAGTACGCATCACAGATTTTTCTAAATCATGTGCGTATCAAAAATGGTAATTAATACCACTGCTTTACGGTGAAGGAAAACATCGTGAGGAAACCTACACATCTGAGTTTCTTAAAAAAAAAGTTCTCACAGATGTGTGCAGTCTATCATTCAGTCACTTGGTCAGCTCGGTGGTTTATGGCCTAAAACGCATCCAATCTGGGAGAAAACCAGCAGTGGGACGATAATGGGTTTGTGTTGAAATAGATTAGATGATTGACGCCAGAAGCTAGAACGAATATATGTCAACGGTAACCTATTGCTTCACTAGCGTGAAGTAATTCTTGCGTTTTAATAAGTCTTACCCTGTGAAGGATGTGGCTTCCGGCACTCTTATAAATAAGGTGGCCATCTCAGTCAACAAACCTCACAACAAACAAACCTCTGTCGTATAAAGTTTGTTGACTTGCTATCAGGTGGACTACATGGTCTTTTAGTATTTCAATCCTTAATAAAAAATAGCACATGCAGGAGGTACATACAAGAGGTTGTCGTCAATTCAGATGGTTTTACAAGCCCCTTCATTGACTAAATCATGAAAATTAAACTTTTAGCTGTCGTCCCTCCCATCGCCCATTGCGCTCTACGTTACTTAACTCTATAGATCGGTTACTATCTAAACATACCAGGGAGCTAGTGAAAATCGCAATCCATGAAATCCTTTACTCTCTTTTAAGTAGCTAGCTACTTGTAGGTTCGGTGATCTACGATTTAGATGCTTTTCCGAAGCGAGATGCATTGATCAACCCCGCACACGTTGGAGTACCGGTGCAGTGCCGTGCAGTTTTGGATGGTTGATGAAGTAACTGAATTAGAAAAAACCAATGCAGTATTTATAGAGTCCATAACAATCGCAAATACGAATCGTCGACGTTGAAAGTAGTTAGTCTGCAATTGTAACCACGTTAATGCTGCTTATAATTAGATTGACAATTGAAATTGTACAAAGTTAACGAAGATTTAACCGAAATCTTACGCAAGCCGGCCCGGGTTTTGATGTATGCTAATGCATTTAACGGCGCAAAATGGGTGTTTAACTTGGACAGTTTTTAAATCTATTACACCTATTACAACAAATATTTAACTGATTAGATAAGATGTACATGGGAATTATCATAAGGGATATTACTCAAGTGGCCCTTTATATATCGCGTTTAAAGTGGTGACTTTAAACGCGATATACTAAGCCAAACATATTTAATATTCATAGTATGGTGTGGCAGAAATTAATATCGCAATTAGTTGGAACGCGAATATTCCATGTCTTATGCGTGACATGGAAATATTGGATATGACTTTCCCAGAGTGACTGCGAACGTACCATGATTAATAGAGTAAGCTTCTGAATTCACTCTCGCATCGCGCACTCGCTTTAGGAAATTATACGACACAATTAGGAGTGCGATTTTACGACTTTGGCTCCATTAGGAGGCAGTTAGTGGAAGTAACGTAAATTAATCGACGCTTCATATACCGAGAATTGTGTAAGTTTGGTGTTGTATATGTGTGATACCTATTTATTTTATATATTATAGTATCATTTATACTTTTTATAGATACTATTTATTGTTCACATTGGTAAGTGACCATCTGATGCTAAAATTGGAATCCTGCTTTAAAATGTTGCCATAAATGCGTTGCTTTTTCAGGCATTAGGCAGTCATAAGTAAGAGGGTGGTTCTATCGTTGTCGAATTACTAAAGGTTGTACCGTTGTACTGTCTGTATGATAACAAACTTATGACAATATGAACACATCGTTACGCCAATTAAATTGTTCTTGCATTATATCATCAACAATGTAAATTAACCTACCAGCAATAACTAATTGTACTATTTAACTATGAATACCAAAAAATATATAATCACATAATGAGCCCTTAGCTACTATTGTGGTAATATTTATTATCGCATGGATTACATAACCGTTACTTTTTTGTAATACTTAAAAGCTGTACCACTCTGTTCCGGTGGAGATTGGTGGAGATTGTGAAGTAATTATTTCTAATCTCCGCGGAAGGGTTTATAAGACCATATAAATTTCATCGAAGTAGCTTTATTTATCGGTGGGCGGTACTACTTCGGTGAGATAGGGAGATTGCCGGTGCAAAGGCGGTTCGGATATTTCGTAAGCACTCTCGTTTGGACGTTTTGTTTTCAAGGCAACGGATTGAAAGACGATTTGTGTAATACCGTTGCCTCAGGCGTTTGATAAATAAATTATCGGCACACTGAGATGGTCGCAAGGCGGGCCGGTGGGTACGAGTGGATTAAGGGCCCATTGTGCCTATGAATGCTCTTTACTGTTGTTTTGTTACCGCTCCGGATAAAGGCCGGCTTGACGCTGGACCGGTGCAACATGCGACTGCGGCTTCCGATTGCGAGCTGCAAAGCACAATAAGGAAATAGTAAGATGATATTATGATGAAAAGAGGAATATAACGTGTTCTCAAGTTGTGGCAGTTTGCCAGTAATCAGAGTAGTTCGATCCCGAAGGTACTTATAGCGTGAAGCGGTTCTTGCGTTTTGGTGAAAGGGTGTTGTGAATGCCGGCTTTAGTCCTCAGTGACAACACATGTTTAATTGACATCAGGTAGAAGTCCTGTTCTGTATAGCGTTACAGATACCCATGGGTGGGTGGCAGTTGCTATTTACCATCAAGTGGACGGCGTATTCATTTGCTACTTAAATATTGTAGAAAATGAAAACTCAAACACAGATCTCACAAAACTCCTTCGAAGCCTGAGGCCGAAAACGCTATAGATTGGATTTCTCACATTCCTCTCCCGAAAGTGTAACGTATAGTTCTCTCCTTCGCCAATTGATACAAATGGTTGAAAGAGATTGTATCGCGATCCGCTTCAAGACGTCGAGTTTCGTTGATTGGCGCGACCATTACGCTATTCATTTAAGTTCGCTTTGATGAACCAAATCGTGATTACTTTGATTAGTTGGGTTGCTTTCCTATTCAAAGCGTTAATAGTTACTGTGTTGCGATTCTATTTTATATATATGCTACCTCGCTTTCTGCCGATATCGTAGGATGCCACTAAGGAAAAAAAATGTTATTTAATTCGGGGACGTCTTATCCTCCGGTCTCCCATATGCTACGGCTAAGTCGACATAAGGGCGGTAGGGCAGGGATATTCGGGGTAGGAAAAAAATGTAGGATTTGGGCCACAGTCTGCATCATCAACACCTGTTGTTAATAAAACGCACGCCAGGCGGGGGGAGAATGGTAAAATTATCTCATTTGGGGAGGTCGATGACCTGCAATGGATTTATAAGGCTATTGGATGGAATAAATGCATAGTTCATACATATATATACGCGTATAGTTTTAGTATCTTGTTTTTAAGATTCATTTTTATATTAATAATGTTTTTCTATACTAAAGAGGATGTTGCCCTTCGCTGCGACTTCGTACGCGTAGAGTATAACACAAATGATACAATCATTAACCTCCTTAGGAGTAGAATATCAAAAAATCCTTTTTAAGTAGGTGTCTTCTTCATAAAAATAAACTTTTATCCAAATTTCATGTTTCTAGCTTTAGCGTGTAATTTATTGATTGCGATGATCAGACAGAATTATTATTTCGCTTATATATATATAGTTTATTATGTATTATAAACTCGTACATAACGTAGCTATATACGTAATTAAATACTATCATATTTTTGAAAATGAATTCAGTGCTGTATACTTTCTACCCATTTAAGCTGCACACTACTGAAAAAAATTTGGCAAGATTGGCTGCATTTCCTTTAGTTTTATCCAAAATTATATCTCTTTAGCTTTTTACATTTAAGCATGAAAAGTGAGCTCTCATTGGACGTTCACAAACGGGGTTCGGGTTAAACGATTGCTTTGTTCGTCTCACTCTAAGTTAGGTTCTACCAAAATATGTTTTAAAACCTACAAGCATTATTAAATGTTTGATTGCCTGTGCTTGCTAAACTGTTTTCTTTATATTAGCGACCAATACAGTTTTTAGATATATATATATATATAGGTATAACTCGAACTGCAAAGCGTTTTATCATCTGGATTTACTCTGATGAAGGTCGAAAATGTATATCGAAAATGCATTCAATTTCAAGACAACAGAAATTTCCAGAAATGTTTTCTATATCTGTGCTACTCTTGCAGCTACCATACGATGGCTCCATGTATTCGCATCCTGGTCCTGAATAACATATAAGTTGGCTATTACTTTGAAGGTCTGTAACTAGGATGCGGAGCTAATATGAATATTTAATACGAGAGAAAGTTAGTTTCCTTTAGCTTGTTTTGCCAACGTCTTGATGTTTGGAAGTTCCTGATGCCTACCTGAGCGCGGAGCGAAACCCGCTTATTTAATATAACTAGGTAAATATAATTGGAAACTCCGTAAAGTTCCTAATTATTTTAAGACAGTCAGTGCCCCGAAGAAAATGTGTATTGAATGGGATATGATGAAAATTATAAGTCACGGTAAATATGTAAAGTTTAAATAAGTTCCAATTTTTAGTTTATGCTGTTTAAGTCCTTACCCTAAAATACCATGTATATGTATTATGTCACATCTATAGATCAGGGATGTTATGGAGCTCCGTAAACGTAACCGAAACTATCGGATATTCGAGATAAAAAAAATCATAACCGTATCAGATATAAAAGTTTCGGGTAATTTCGGATATGCTCCGGAAATGTTTACTTTTAGTTTTAGTAAATAACACATCAAATATTTTTATCTATATTATATTACTATTTGTATTTTTATCTTTTTAAAACGTTACGTAAAATTCCTTAAATATTATGTCATAACGGAAACTATCCGAATAATCCGAAATAATTACATATTCTTAACCGTATCTGAAATGGGTATAAAGTTATTCCTATATCCTTATCCATTTCCATAACATCCCTGCTGGATATAATAATCTAGATTCAAGTATAGGTTCATAGCATAGAGTAATCAATGTGCTATCACACGTATCGCCATTGTTGCGTGGTTACAATAGATTACGTATTAAGGGTTCATTAGCATGTATACAGCGTGACAAACACGTACCGGGGCAGGCACATGTGTATTCGTACATGCATGCTTATACATGTGAATTCATGTCTTTATAACAAGCGTAATACTGTCGTAGACACGCGCCGTGTCTGTCATAATACTGTATAGAAAAAGATGATTTTGTCTGCCACCTCCCGTGTCTACGATACGTTCAATGGCCTATCTATAAACGAATCCTAAGATTTAAATAGCCTTTACATTCAGAACGTAAGGCAGGAGAACTTCTTAAAACATTCTGGAAACAAAAGTTAAAAGAACTTTTTTGAACCCCTTCAAATTTTAACTCTTTCATTAAATAAGTACCTATCCCGACCTCGTTAAATTTTGTTATGAAATTAATATTGCTTAAGGTCAGCGAGATTTACCATCGTGTAATGGAAAACTGGTCGGAAAAGTTGAAAGGCTCGTTAAATATTATCCTTCTGATTATATTATTCCTGCGAATTATGTTTTACTTAAAAAAATGTACTGGATTACAATATCAAATATAGTTAAAGCTTCAAAACCTTCAAGTAAGATAGCAACTCAGTCATATTTCTTGGTACCACGGTTTGCCCGACCTCGTTGGCATCTGAAGTAGGAAGTTTGGAAATCGAGCTGAGCGATGTCTACGCTTCGTGATTAGTTTGACAGTGTTTTAATTGACTTTTTTGGGACTGACACGCCTAAAATACCGTATTTGGTAATTTTTCATAACTTGTTGGAGATACCGTTTATTAATTAGATTTAAGTGAATCTGCTTATTGTAATTGCTTATTGTAATTATAATATTTCTATAATTAAAATATAGGCGTAACTCGCTCGAATTTGATGGCTCATCTCATTCTTGAATTCTTAAATGGTTGCCCACT
>DWTU01002268.1:0-11738 GCA_018251515.1 Cecropterus confusis | reverse complement strand
AATATATTTATTGAGCAGATTAGATGTTAAATAACAATATTATTTTTAACTAATAATTATTTTTACATTATGCAGAAATATGAACATAATAATCAGTAAAGATATCTCATTGCTTCAGGAATTCTAGGCATTTATAACATCTTTCATATTCACCTCAAGAGCGAAGCTTTATTCCTTGAATTTACAGATTAAAACACTTAATAATAACAATGTTTATTAAATCTTAATCACTATTATTTGTATTTATTATAAAAACCTATAAAAAATAATCTCATCAGTACAACAATCAAGAGAAAATACAAAATTAAATTGACGTATTTTTACTTGACATGTTTACAAAAGATATTTCCATAAAGTCGCTTCGCCGTTTACGTCGGACGTAATGACAGGACTTTAATTGTGAAATCATTAAACAAAACGAAGCACACAGACTGACGTTTTAATAAAAATGCTGATTAATTTTAAACACACCTACACACAGCGGAGAGTGTAATTTGCATGAATTAAGCAAGATACTCCATAAAGCCGCTTAGCTGTTTAATTCGTAATGACAGAATTTTTATTGTGAGACGAAACAAAACGAAACATGTATTATTTGTAATGAACAGTTTTATAAAACGCAAGTAATATTTACTTGCGTTTTATAAAAGTGTTCATTACAGTTGGAAGCCAACTATCAATTTGAAATAAAATAATAATTCGTTTTTTATAGTCGTGTGATGCGTCAGTTCTGAAAAGGGTTCCTATAAGAGTTTACAATATTGTTTTTATGATTGCAATGTCAAAACAAGACCATCAGATGCTCTTTGCGCAGGCTAATTTCGGCCCAATTTTGAGAAACATTTTACTCCGATTCACGATTACGAATAATGAACGATGCTAACTAATATAATTAATTATGGTTATATATCCGGCCGAAAATTTGAATTTGACGGTTTCATTGGTCCATAATGTAAAATTTCACGACTGTGAAATAGCAGAGAACCTAGGAGAATGTGATCTATATTAAATAAAATCAGTGCAGTTTACTTTCGATATAAATATATGAATTATATATAACCTACCCATCTGTTTATCTACGGTGACTTAAAATTTCGATATGAGAGATATTGCTATAGCTTATTTGAACGACTATTAAAGTAACTTAACATTAGATTGTGGTCGAACAAGTCTGCCAAGCAGATGTTATAGTTTTTCAACACTTTTATCGTTAATTACTTAATCTACACTTATTTGTAATTACTAAATCTACACTTCACCTATTTTTCCTTATAGGCATCCTTTTTCTTCTATAACTCTATCGATGTGGCACTGAAGATAAAATCTTAAAACTGTTTAAAGGTGTTGCCAAACTTTACGCCCGCTCCACCGAAACTGTGGAGAGGTCATAAACTTTGGCGTGATTATGTAATATATTGTGATTATGTAGGCGATATTTGTGTAATTTTTGTAACGTGTCTAAGCTATTTAATATTTTTATGCTGCAAAAGTGGACCGCTGAGGGATACGAGTACTGGCGTCAAACGCAGGTACTGTGTCATTCTTTGCATTTATTGGATGTTAATGATTGTTATTAGGAAATGATGTTCGACAGCGGGGTTGGCTTAGAAAGCAGCCATAGATGAATGCTCGTGCATCATCCACTTAACTGGCGCAATTACGCGCCAATAATAATAGCTACGGATAACTTTTACCAACCATTTCCTGTGATAAATGGTTGAATGGGTGCAAATTTTCTTACGGACGGCCAGTGCACATTTGAGAATATATGTTTTTAATTACTGTATTTTGAATTATTTATAATTATGTCGAAATTAAATATTTGTATACAGCAAATACTTTCTATTTCAAAGTTCTCGGTCTACAAAGACTATTAATTCATGTTATCATGTGAGCACTCCCGTTTGCTGCTTCTATAGTTGGCTAAATGTTCCCAGATAAAGCTTCACTGCAAGGGCCGAATGCAATTTAGGTAATATATTTAGCATGCTGTAAAATAGAAAGAATATTCTCTAAGAAATAGCAGATCATTTTTTGGCTATATTACTATCGGTTATTGGCGAAAGGATGCTTTGTGCTTTATTACATGTGAGCGTCCTTATATGTGGTAGCTGACCTCAATTTGTCGTGACTCTTATCTATCAAAGATCCCCTCCATTTGAGAACCAATGCCCGTTGTCCCTCGTCATTTGCATGTTTGTTTGACGTTGTAGAATCGTTGTCGTGATTTCGATGTATCTACTATACATATATTGTATTTGACGACCCGCGTGGCGGAGCGGTCACCACGCCGGTCTTACACGCAGTGGGTTCCGGGTTCGATCCCCGGCCAGACAGATATCTGAATGATGAATTTGGATTTCTATTCTGGGTCTGGGTGTTAGTGTATTGGGCTTTGTGTGTCCATGGTATTCACGACACAGGAGAAAATCCTACTGTAGGGCTATGAGTGTAGAAAGCGTTATTTATATATATTTTCGAAAGTTCCTGTTTACCACGTGTATAAGTAGATTGATTGTGCTAAATGTATCATAACTATTGATAATTGATAAAAATTCGTTTTATAAGCATAGGCAGACATAATTGTCATTCTTTACTACAATGTATATGAATATCTTAATAGATTCATAGAATCAATTCATAAAAGATATTTTAATTACGTGTCTGTGAATGATCTTCAAATCCCACACACACTATCATACCTTCTTGCGATATTTATCAAAATATTGCGTAATCGTCTCTTCGCTATCATGGAACTTTACTAAATATGGAAAAGTATGACAAACAAACATAAAGACTAAAGTTAATGTAATTAAAACCATGTGAACGTAATCGCGAAATCAATATCCATGAACTGAATACGGAGGACATGTCGCTGGTTTTACTAATGACTTTTTTAGTGAATAAACAAGACGTTTAGTTAAAAAGAAAATAAAAAATATTTTTTGATGTTGCATGTAAGAATTAAACTTAATTTCTTTATAATACAGTTCCAATGAACTGTATTATAAAGAAACTAAGAAATCAATGAAATTAGTAAATAGAATTGAAATCTTGCCTGTCGATCAAGCACACGCTGTTACGCAAAAATATATGGTCGGGTAGTGTTGCCTGGAAGGGATTTACCACCCTTAAGTGTTTTTTACACAATTGAAGTAGCAAACGAGCATGTAGTCCACCTGCTAGAAAGTGATCACTGCTGCCCATGGACATCTGTCATCAATTCCATATAAACACGATGAAAGTGAGCCGGAAACCACACTCTTCCAGCGAAACGCTAGAATGCTCCATGTTAATATCTGACGTTAATACCTAGTATCTTGCGAAGATCTTTACTCGAATGTATCTGATGTAATTAATTTTAATGTACCTAATGTGATATTTACGCGGGAGAGCTCTGTGTGTCAGAGATCCCGTGACATTAGTGTGATAATTTTGTCGCGTATTTTTAGCAAGCCAGATTATATATCAACGCTGAACGTTCGATTTTGCGTTGCACGCGACAACTTAGTCAATAACGGATTGTCGGCATAACGATTGGTATTTTATTTAGGGTTACGAAAGAGTTGAAGGAAGACTTAATAATGAGACAAACTACAAGTGTTCTGTGATTATACATGTTGATTGTGGTTATTATATAATAGTAGGCTCTATTTCAATGATAGTTGATAAAAGTAGCAAAAAAATTAACATTGAGAAGGAAGTGATGAGAATGTAAGATTATAATTTATTTTTTAAATGGGAGTCCATGACATCCTAATAGAAACCGTTAACCTGCGTATTTATACGTCATAGCATGCCATTTTAACACGTGACATGATAAGAAAAACAAAATCACTAGCAATTACAATGGTATCTAAACATATCTACACCCTTCAACCTGTCGAACTCAGACTGTCGAACCACGTTTATTGTTACGGAACCCAGCACCGCACCGCGTGTCACGCTTGGCCTCCTTCTTAATTTTGAAATTTATATTCGAATATTTCGCCAAGGCGGTAGTCATTGATGCCGACGTAGAGCGGATTACACGGCTCGCCTCCAGATGGTATAATATAATTATAATATTCCTTATGAATATTTTTAGCGTTATCTGTGTAAAATGAGAACATTATAAACATTTTTCATCGCCGAGAAATTTACATATTTAAAATGTTAATAAGATTCCCGTAATGGTGTGAGGTGTAGTTTTACTTTTTTTTCGCGATTTGTCTGGAGGGTGCAGTCCGCGCGTCATCACCTTGGTCGAGACAGTCATATTATCAGTATCATACCTCATATATATCATATGTATGAGGTTAAATAAGTTAAATGAGACAATCTACATTTCAGTTCCGGGTCAGCGTGTTTATGTTTTTGTTCTCGTATCGAATCGAATTTAGATGAGATGCAAAGAGTTAAAATTCTCATTTTCGACGCTTATTCGTTAGATTATTTAGGACTACAATTAAAATTTCAGAAATATCATACGTTTAAAGGATTTTATAGATTTGGGAGAAAACGTGATTGAGAAATACAGGTGGAGAGGTACACCCTCGAGCAATGCCGCGAGCTCTGCTAGTTTGCAAATAATCATGATGATATTGCCCGCTTTCGTAGCCGACTGCGAGAAAATAATTCAATTTGAAACTGGCATATTACGGGATTAAAAATATTAATTTAGTAATTGAAAGGTATTGCACCTATTAAAATGAATCGGATTACAGAAAGCAATCGCTGAGTTTTCGCAAAGTGAGTTGTGGACAACGAAATGAACTGACAATAAACACCTGCTATTTGGCGAGTAAAAATACTCAAATGGATTTATTTTTAAACAAAATATTAAAAGCCCTATAACAAAACAGCAATACTTTTAGTTCGTCATTACATCTCAAGATTTGATCTACATTATGATCATTATCTATTTTCACAGTAATAACACCTAGGTCTTACTTGATCGCACTTTTATTATAAATATTAAAATAAATAACAGTGAATAGTTGCTAATCAACTGTTTCTTTAAATCGTCAGAGATACTGAATAGTCATTCGAAATGCAAATTGATTTGAGAAACACATATATTGTATTCTAATATCTATCTTCAAATATCTATTCAACGATTCCCCACTTAAAATAGTTCACTGACTTTAATTTTTTGCATACAATTTGATAAACGCATTACCCTCCTTTGCGTCGCGCAGTCTGGTTAAAACAAAAAATGCCTATTGAAAGTCAGTACAGAATCCCTAATTAGTGGTGCACAATGCAACTTATCTGATCACAATGGCATCAGTAATGATTAGATTGATTATTAGCTTGTCGGAAAGCCCTCCTGATTAAGTCGCCTCGTTTCCGACAACTCAATTGAGTAAACAATACTACTGTACTTCTATATGACAGCAGAGTATTGTATACGTAAATTGCTATGATACTCGACTCATTATCGGTAATTTTACCCCGGGTACTTATGGCAAAATCCTGCAGTAGCTTATGGAGTGGTGCATGAATGGAATTACGTAGAACTAATCTGTTCTGTATTGTTACCAACTCGTTACTGTCGCCTGCCGGACACTAGCTTCCTCTCGGGTTTTTATGACATTGCAAACGAGCATGCAGTTCACCTGATGCACAAATTAATACTGCAACTTGAAGTCGATCGCAGACGCGTTGTCACTACTAAGATGATCGCCTCATATATAAGTTAGTCGGCATTATATACGCTAGAAATGTTAGTGGCATTGGTACCTCCCTTGTCGAAATAAATAAATAATATATAATAATAATAAAAAGAATACGTTCAAATCTCCCTTGTCGGAATAAATAAATAATAGATAATAATAATAATACAATAAATACGTTCAAGTATTTAACTTAAGTCATACCAGAAAAGATAAGGTTTAAGTTAGCAGATCACCAGAGTAAAATGTGCATGGGTTATCCATAATTCAATGGATTGATAATCTTATGTTGTTATGTTGAAAATGTATACAGACGACAGTGACAACTTTTTAGTAAAATATTATTATGTAGCGCGTCCCTGCAGCATTTTGTTGGCCAGATTATTTGGAAAAGCTAGTACGAAAGGGAACCCAACACAATCGTAGTATTAAATCAATGGCTCTATTTACTTCCCATTGATATCATATTTTAATATTAAAAAGTTACATCTAGAAATTGATAGTTATCTAATTTAATACACCCATTTCATACCTTACTGTAAGGTCCTATTTGTTAATGTTTGGTGAATAATTGATACAATTTAATGTACTAATTGAGTAAAGCGGTTCATTACATTAGTGTATGGAAGATATAAAATAAACGCATACAAAAACTAACGGCGCGTGTTGATAAAATGACATGGAATTAAAATAATTAGCCCAGGAAGATAATACGTTCTTTAGTAAAAGTGGGATTAAAATTAATAAATGACATAAGTGTAGTTCCAAGTCCCAAGTTAAAGTCCCAAGATGTGAACACCCTAAGATATTTTTCAATACAATTATATTGTTTATTGCACAAAAAGCAAAAGGTCATATTTAAAAATCCTGTGGGCAATGTTTACTAGGACATATTATTTTATTGTATTGTAGTAGGTACCTTCTGTGGTAGGTTCCTACTTGTTTAAGGGTTGTTTCTCATGATTACTATAGAATCGAATGGTGAATGGATTACCATCAGTACGTCTTAGGTATAAGTAATCTTTCGAAGACAGTTCAGTAGTTACATTACGTTCAGTAGTTAGTTAGTATAGGAAACGGTTAGACGTCCGCCTTATCCAGATTCTTATAAACGTAAACATAAACGCTTTCTACGTCTCGCCATCTCATAGCCCCACACTAGGATTTTCTCCTGTGTTATTCTTATTTCATTTAGTGTCGGTTAAATTGTTGAAAAAAATTAAAGATACAAATTGGTTGTATTATAATAAAGATGTTATGAAATACATATGTAACGTACCTATATGTCACATGATGTACTTAATATTGCGTTTTTCGAAGTAGATTTACCGCCAGATACGGCGTACAGATATTTGGTTTTGCGACCGCCATTAAAACGGAGGCGCTCGAGCAATGATATTTTTTATTAAACGCACATACTTAATCGTAAATGTAAACGTATATCGTAAACGTGGACATTTATCGTGAAACGCAACGCTTAAGTTCATTCGAGTTCTTTATTTGTAACAAAAGTAGGCACCTTCTGGCATTTAGAGTATTCTTGCTGTGTTAAAATTCTATTACTAAGATTTTCAGCGTTGTATGACTAAGACATAACCGAAAACACATGAGGGTTCAAGGAATCAATAAAATGAATTATTTATATTCAATATAGGTTTGGGTGTTTGGTTACCCGTCTTTGTGTTCATGGCACTCACAATACAGGGAATTCTGGTTTGGGACTATGAGTGTAGAAAGTATATGTATCTATTATTTTCATTAAAGGAGCAATAATTACAGAAAATATATATTTAACGGTAGATGCATCTCAGTTTCATGTATTTCAAAGTTCCTATAGTTGCAAAAATAATTCTGGTGAAGGGATCTTTGCCTTATGATGAAAAGAATCAAACAAATTTTGCAATTTGAGGCCGTATGATGAGTATGGCAGTAACTAAGTAGTGACTGTCGTCAACGGCCATCAGTATTTAGCCCTAAGAGGATTGTAGTTCTATCTGAGCTCGACCACAGAAGCGTTGTTACCCCCGAGAATTATGGTGAAATGCCCCCGTACACATATTTTCTCTTCCCACACGCCATATTTAAATCTTCATGACAGAAGGTTTAAGCGCTGATGAGTTCAGGTTTGAAGAGAGCGTAAGGGCGTCAAAGCCATGTCGTAGGTTATCAGCTCATTCGAGCTATTCAACCTATTCAAGAAGAGTCCGACAATTTTTTATTTGTACATTAAAAAAAAGAACGACAGTGTTCTACCAGCTGTACTTGGCTACTAAAAATAATCTCAAAAAAAGTCAGAGCGAGTGCGAAGGAGCATTGCATTATTTATTCCTTAGAATTTCTTTCGAATCCATTCGAATTGTGTGTTGTGTATAATTTTGCACCTTTAATGATGTTAATGGCACTTTGTTCATACCATTATAACTAAGTATTCTTTTTTCAAGTTGCCCCTACCTAGCCAACTATTGACTCAGCAATTACGTGTGTAATGGCGTCTTATAAATAGTTATACTACGTTTTATGACACATTAACACGATCGTATGTTAACGGTAGAAAGGTAAAAGTTTCTTATTGCCGCTTATTCTATATTGTATATATATTATTAATAATACTGAGTGGTGTTGACTCTCTTGATAGAAAAAAGATGTATTTTGTGGACCCAACCAGGATCTTCGTGTGGATTCCATTGTCAGCTAGGCAGACCAAGATTATGAGATTAAGTCTTGTCTGGACAGCAATCTCAAAAAATAGCACTTACATACGTTCATACATAATGACAAATATCATAACCCTCGTTTCTGCCTCGCCGTTGTCGGGTAAAATTACAATTACGAAATTAAAATTACAATTCTTACTTTGTCCTGCTTTATTTAATATTATCAAATATTGCTAAATGTTTAATGCATTATAACTAATTAGGTTCTCATATTATGTAACTAAGTTCAATTTAAAACAAGATTTAATGACATAGCTACCAAGTTCAGGCGAAATTCTCGAACGCTTATACTCTGCTATTTTGGTTTATTAGAAAAGTTGGTACTATCATCAGAGAATCGCTCAAGTGTTACCGCTTCCAGTATTAATTAAAAAAAAATCCATAATAATTCCAACAGCTTTTTATTACTGACAACACTTATAAAACCAATAACAATTTTAAAATATTCATGGATCGCTAATAGCATGCATTATCAATATTCGTATCATACTTGTAGATGTAATTCTTGTACAGTGAATCTAAATCGATATATAAGAATAATATTATTAATTTATTATATTTATAACCTCATGTTATTAGTACGTTTTATTATATGACTAAAATGGTAAATATGTTACCGCTGCTTTTGGACATCTGTAACCAACTCCATATAAAACAGAGACTGTTTAAAATCGGTCACAGAAACGTTGCAACTCGTGAAGCCTATGATGGTTGCCGACGCACTCTTGCACCGACTCAAAAACTGCTGAAACACGTTAGATAAATTTTAGACGTAATTTACTTAATGTACCATGAATACCCTTAATAGGGTCTATCCCTTTTATGTTCCAACATGTATCAAGAAGAATGTGAATGATAAATGTTTGCATCTAAATATTTAGCAATAACAACCACAATATAACAAGTACTTCTATAAGACCTCATGTATAAAATACAATATATATAATAGCATCTACTTACTAGTACTACCATAGTACTATAATTAATTCCAAAGTTTTTATATACCTTATAAGGCCCCAATTGCAGCCCTTCGATTAACCGACTGTCGATAAATGCCTAACATTTCCTTTTTGAACCTGCGTCTGTTTATCCAACTACGATACGAAATGCGCCTACCCGTAATATTATTAAAGGAAACAGATGCAATTTGTTTATTATTTATAATATTATAATTACAGTTCCCGTGTAATTATACAAAATGTATTCACGACGGCCACTCCGACTCGGTATGCGTTGAAATTACAGGTTGTTTTGCATATCTAGCCATCGGCTGCTCGCTAGCCTCTAGCCAGCTATACACCCGACTATGGAGGTTAAAGAGAAACTGAAGTTTTAAATAAGAAAAATCAACAATATACAAAAGCCACAGTGGAAAATATTAGTTATGGCGATGACGTCATCCCTAAAGGTGAGCTCTGACAACAAGCGGAGCGATAAGCGTATTGTAAAAATTAATATTCGAACATTAAGTAGTAACTATTTTTACCTAATTGTATTGAAATACTGATTTTTTAATCACTTAGACACAGTAAAAACTACATTTACTGACATTTAAAATGCAATTTAATGAATTATTCTCTATAATAATTGTAAATCAATTATTATAGAGACCGTATCATCATCAGACTGTATCAGCTATCCGTAATAATTTTGATTCTTTTTTGCGAAACATTTATTAGTTGTACAACTTAACTGTGCATTTTACATTGTTACCACATACATTTCTTTCTAG
This sequence comes from Cecropterus confusis, assembly GCA_018251515.1. NCBI lineage: Eukaryota > Metazoa > Arthropoda > Insecta > Lepidoptera > Hesperiidae > Cecropterus > Cecropterus confusis. Next base: position 1,635 of record DWTU01002268.1, on the reverse strand, counting down.
AGAAATGATCTCTCATGCTTAGTAAAAATATGCATGTGTGTTCGCTATTGATTCCCGCTGTCACTGAGTGCCAGCTCCGAATGATTCATGTTTGGAAGCGGCGCGTACGCTCGTAATGTGCGTTAATTTGATCTAAAAATAACGCCTATTCTTTGTTTGTTAGATTTTTACGAAATCTGCCCGTGTTCATTATTATATGTGTAATTCTGTACGCACTGTGCATTCGGGTGAGCTATTTCTTTTATGACTCTCAGAAATAACTCATAATATTTCTTAATTTTCGTGCCGTTACTTGCACCGACTTTATTATTTTTACCGGCGGCACGCGATCTCGAACGCCCCCGCGTTTTATACTATTCCCATGGAGTTATATAATACGGAAATATGTTTTCATGAATGTGTAGAATATTTGAGTTAAAACCGCAACGCAAATTGAAAAGTTATATTTGTTAATTATACATTTTTTTTAATTTGACATATATAATAACACTTAATATTATTAAGTTTTGAATATATAATCTTCTGCAAATTAATTAATTTGATTTTTTAATTAAGTACTAGAATCCACAGGAATACATGAAGTTCCTATTTGAAACTAATAAATAAGAGTAACGCCCGAACGTTATATAAAATATGTAAAAACGGTCGTTCTTTAAAACGTTATGTGGATGCCGGTAGCAGGCGCCACTCCACGGTTGGCCCTCCGAAGAGGCAACTGGCAACGTATCCATGATCGGCTTCATGTAGAACCAATAGAAAAATGTTCGCAATTTGATCAGGACCCCACGGTGTCCTCTATTTCTTGTAACAGTGTTACGTTTATGATGTTAGTGTTCGTTTTATGAGTATGGTTAAGATAACATGACCCTTGCTTTTTGTTTTATGTATAAAAATCCCGAAACCATGAAAATATTAAGAAAAAGCTTAACATATTTTAAAAATATAAAAATACGTATAACACCCATATGGGTGAATACGTATTTTTAGAAAAGTACTAACTATATAGTTAGTCTCTTGTTGAAATCTTAATATATATTGCAAATAAATGCTTTGAAGATTGAATATTTGAACTACATCCTTAATTGTATGTTTTAATTCCAGGTACGTATTACGACTTAACTTCTAAAGCACGATCAGATAACGCCGAGGTAAGTGATATTATAGAGTTGGATAACATAGTAGAAGAATTTACGTCAATAGATTATTATTAGAAAAACAAAATACCGACTGTTCACGAATAATTAACGGAACCCATAAGTACCGCAATGGATGCTTTGAGCGCTGGCAAACGTAGTTTTGATAGCTATTTCTATAATTTTTGGTTTTTACTATAATGATATGATTAATGATTACATTAGGAACAGATATAGTCTAGATAATATAGCATATAGGCTTTCTGTCCCAGAAATTGTACGGTTTCCCTGGGATAGATTCGTTTTATTTTTCACAGGATTGAATCGACATGATTTTTGGCATATACCTACATACTGTAAGGACCAGGGAATGATATAAACATGGCATATTAGGCTTGAAAAATTTACACCACATAAAAAATCGCGAAAAAGTTTAAAATAAAACGTTTTTTTTAAGTAAAGGCCCACGACGTTAAAGTTGACAAAGGACATATTTTTATTT
>DWTU01002267.1:0-11738 GCA_018251515.1 Cecropterus confusis | reverse complement strand
TATCTACACGACGTGAGGAAGAGATATCTGCCATAATACGTCACTAGTATAACTAATAGTGCACACTTAGACAAAACATCGGTCTATACGTCCGTTTGGCACAAGTCGCCGAAAGCCGGCAAGGCGTGATACTACCGAGTCACAGAATCTATCCGTGGATGGGGCGCTGGGGGAGGATGAGTGGGCGCCAGTGACCCCTGAGACACCCCACTCAAAACAGTCTGACCATGTCGAAAAGACGTGAGACGGGCCAACGTTCTAGTTCCGTCGTTATCAAAATTAGGCCTCTCGTACTGATGCTTCGATCTCTGCCTCTGTGGCTGCATTGCTTGTAACTCATCGTAACCACCTTCTCCTGAGAAATTTTCATCATCTGACTCGTCTTCACCAAAAGCTCGGTAGGTTGTCTCAGTTTCAGAGTTCTTTCTAGATCTTATCCCATAAGTTCTATCTATAAGCGATTGGGTTACGTCCGGTTTTACATTTTTATCACTTTTTCTATCTTCGAGACTCTGATTATATCTAATTTGAGCTTTTTGAGTCTTATCTAGATTGGGTAAGTCATAAAACTTTAAGACGTTAGGGTGACCTTGAAAATATTTTTCACTGTACACATTTCGATTGTAATAACCACCATTGCTTGCTGGATAAAGTTCTTCGTCTGGAGCATACCGGTTGTCAAAGTTATCGACACTTTTACCGCCCGGAGGAAACCAACCCTGTTTAAACAAACAAATTTAAAACTTAAATTAGCTAAAACTTCATAAAATAATAACTTAAACGCTAAAATATGATCTCGTACTAAACTAAGTTTAGGACATATACACGTATAAAATAAAGCAGAGCTAAGAGAGAACATTCTCAAACTACAGAACATTATTAGAAAATAGCAAACCACTCACCAATGAACTGACGCACTGTCTGGTATTAGCAACAAGAGTAACCGAAGCATAGGCAGCGGGCGAGGTTGCGGTTTTACTTGTATTCCATTCGTTGCCAGTGACACGTGAAGATGTCACTTCAGCATATTCCGGTAACTGTTGGGCCACTTTGTCGTACTCCGAATTTGCCTTTTCCTTGCTTTGATTTGTCTGATTGCCAGACATACATAAGCCAGGCTGATTTTCCATCCATAGCAACGATTCTGTCTTAGTAACTGTATTTTTATTATAGCAGCTGCTAAGTGGATGTGATAGTGATACTGCGGCCTTAATATTCATTTGGGTTACTAAGCTCGTTCCATTTGAATCTAAAAAATAAATATCGCTATCTAAGACACAATACACAAACACGGCGAGTGGATCAGCCTTTATTATTTACATACAAAGGCACTCGTTTACCGAATTCTTAGAAAATATAAACGCAATATAACACAAACGAAGTGAGCAAAATTGGCTTAAAGGTAACTGGGTAAGTCAACAAACGAATCGCCTGGAGAAAACAATATGGAAAACATTTACATTTACTGGGTCTTTATTTCTCTGATTTGTATCATTCCTTTGTACCCCGAACGTGAATGCAAAGTGAAAGAGATCCACTGCGCTCGCGAGAGGGCTCGTGCTACCTTTCAACTCGAAAGTAATCTAGCGCCCCTCCCGTAGTCGCATGGCAAAGCCTCCATCAAACAAGCGCTCGGCGCCCTATGCCACCCTACGACACCCATGGAATGTTTTTAATTTTGAAATTCTGATGCTGATTCCACAAAAAAAATGTTAGCTTTTGTAGATAAGCCCTATACTTGATTTACAATTACGGATATTATTATTATTTTGCAATAACATATTTTATATTTTTCGTGATATTATCTCGTTTGTACTATATGAAAGATAATCTGTGGAAGAACGTATTATAACATTACTCACCATAAATATTTGGAAGGGCAGACTTCTTAGCAAATATGTTATGTTTCCGAACGTAAATAATACCGCCGATCATAATGATCTTGAATAATACAATGGCCCCAATTAAAAAGTAGAACCATGTTTCCATAACAAAATCTCCAGCGACTATAGACACTTCACTATTATTGGGATACCTGAAACAAATTAACAAATGTCAATTAAATTAAATATTGAGATTGAATGAAATTTATCCGAGCACCAATAAATAAAAATGTTACATGGGTTCGTTACCTTGATAAGGGATCCAATCCAACTGATCGTGAATCTATATTTAAGTACACTTTTTGGCTGAATGGACCCAGACCGACAATAGTTTCAGCCGCAATTTGGACGGAGTAACTAACTCCCGAAGTTAAATTAGTCATAATCAAACTCGTAGCCTGTTGGACCGTTGTGTTTATCGCTATCATAGATTTATTCGCTGGTATATCTAACCAGTTTAATACTACGTTATAACCGGTTATAATACCATTTTGTAAATGCGGCTCTGGAGGTGACCACTTCAAATGAACTGTTGTTGTATTCACTATAAACATTTCCATATTTGTAGGGGGACCATCGGGAACTGAAAAATAAGAATTTTATTAGATTTCCGCTATTTTCATACTTAAAGCAAACATTTAATATCAAAACATTGCATACATACCATCGTCTAAGGTTTGTGCTATTCTGGAATTCGAGGGCTTTCCCTCAAATTTCTTATAAAAAGGAACGAGGAAAAACTCGTATCTCGTATATTTTCTCAAAGATGTTATTTCATAACCAGAGACATCGTTGGAATGCAAAATAGTTTTCATCTCATACTCGCTTGTTGTATTATCTAGGGGCCGAAAATATATGAAGAGTCCTTCCAGGTAGAAAAAATTTAATATTTCCCACATTAACTTTATTGTTTTCGAGTCGATCGGCGTTGCCTCTATTAAATCAACTATATTATCAGTCATAATATTATTTCTATATTCAGTACTGTTGGAAAATGATCCTGACTCCCAAAATGAATTGCTATCTTCACCAACAGTCACAGAATCCGAAACAGGACTTGGGGCAGATAAGCCATGTGAGTTTTCTGCTCTCACAATGAACATATAAGTGATACCTGGTATAAGAGATTTGACAATATATTGTGATTGGTGTACTCTTTTAGCAACAACCACCCAACCACGAGAATTTCTTGGAGTATTATTACCCGACAATGATTCTCTAGAAAACATTTCTACTTGGTACCCCAGTATCGATGATGAACCGATTTTATTATTTTGATTCCAAGTAATTGTTACACTCGAATCGGTAATATTGTACACGAGGGGTTTTGTGGGTGGACCAGGCAATGCAGATACATCTGCAGCTCTAAAGAAATGTATGTTTGGATTTGTTGGACTGTCTACTTGTAAGAGTCCACTCCATACGTATTTTCCATGTTGTGAGGAAGCAACACAAGTGTAAGTGCCTGTATCAACTTTATCCAAATCTTTTAAAATAAGTGTTCCGTCACTAGAAACATTTCTTTTATGATTTTGTATTAATGCTTCCCCTTCAAAATACCAAGCAACGATTGGTTCAGGTGTGCCGATAGCCATGCAGGGGAAAACGGCCATCGATTTTATAGGTAACGTTTGGTTAGAGGGACCGTTTGTTATGATTGGCGGTGGGCGGTCATCGTCTGACGTCACGCTTAGTTTTCCTCTAACGAACGAACTGCCAGCAAAATTTACCGCAGAACAAACTATCGTGTTACCGCTATCATTTTTATTTGTATCATTGATTGTCAGTACGGTTACTCCACCTAGTACTGTAGAGGCGTGATATTTGCCTTTTGATGTACCAGGGAATATTATTGTTCGATTTCCTTCTAAGCTCCAAAACATAGTAGGTTCTGGTTTCCCGGAAGACGTGCAAGTAAATATAGCTGAAGCTCCACTTTCAGCTATGATTGAGCTTGGTCGTAATGTTATTGCAGGAGGATCTAAAACAAATCGTTCAGTCAACTTATAGTTTGATTTTGAAGCACTCGTAAAAATAATTGCCTGTTGAAAACTTTTTATTTGTTTTGGAATAATACGCTCACCAGGGGAAAGATAAAAACGCGCAAGATTTTTTATTTAAAAAGTTTGAAAAGTATACAACTAAATCAATTCGAATAAAATATATCTTACCATATACGGTCATGTAGCCACTAGCGCTCACTGCACCGACAGTGTTATCAGCTTCACAAGTATATTCTCCCTCGTCTGTTAAGGCAACATTATCTAATCTCAAGCTTCGGTCATCCAGAACTTTGACACGACCTAGAGGCATGTTCCCACCACCAGCTGTTCTACGCCATAGGACATCTGGAAGCGGATCTCCACCGACACGGCATTGAAACGTTACACTTCCACCAGTGTGAGCTACTACATCTTCTGGGCCCGCGATTAAATACGGTTTAACTGTTAAAAAAATAAACAATAATATAATCACATCAATTCATAATTCAAATATTAAAGTAAATTCAAAATTGTCTGAAAGTGAAGATGTATTCCGAACTTGTATACTCACTATGTATTCGCAGCGTAGCTATGGCTGACTCTCTAGTACCAGCTGCATTCCGAGCGATGCATTGATATCTGCCGGCATCAGTTTGCCTCGCGTCTTGTATTACGAGACTCCCGCCGTCTACTAAATGCATTCTAGAACAATATTGCATAAACATTTACGGCATAATAACACCAAGCGATAGACGCAAAATAAAAGGTAATGAATGAATTTCATTTCTTTGAACAAAGCTCAATGTAACAAAGTCATTCAAATATGGGGCGGAATAATTCAATAGGAAATTAACATTTAATAAGGGGTCCGGTGAGGCATAACTATTCAGATTTTTACTTGATTGCTTGTCGTGCACTTCAGATATTCCCCTTCTCTTATAAGTTTGATGTACCCTCCCTATGACTGTTAATTATTTTTATGCTTCCACATACATGTTCGAGAAAGCGCCATACTCATAAAAATGCAAAGGCAAAGTAATTGAAAATCCTGACCAATAACTTTGTTACTTAAAATTGATTCTAAGTGCAATTTATAAGTCATCAAAAATTTCGTAATGCACGAGTAACTCAACGTCAAGTGTCTACTCTTCTGTGAATTCATAAGACTATCTCGTTTCTACCATCCCATTTAACTCTAAAGAGCTCTTATCAACTACCCCGATTTCACTTCGAGTGCGCTATATCAAGCTGACTACCTAGATGGCAACTTTCATTCAATGTTTCAGCTTCACATTAATATTTTAGCTGCCGGATTTAGTACATTTCGGCGCCCATTTCCTAAATGGGATGATATTGTTCTAGCGAGCTCTATAGTTTATTGCAATTCCGCTTCCGAGATTTGTGTCCTATACTAAATATTCAAGCAACAAACACTATTTTAAGTTAACAAACCTGGAATCGCCGTCAAAATGTAAAATCTGGCCATTTTTCTTCCAATAAACCGAGGGCTCTGGAGAACCTCTTGGTGGAGAGCACTCCAATATCACAGTCTCGCCTTGAGCCGTCTGAGTGGTCACCGGCTCTAGCCGGAACTCTTCGCGAAGCACTATAGGGAAATTATGATAATGTAGTAACTTTATATCTTTGTAAAGGACATGGAATTTGCTGCGATAAATTGTGGAATTTTGTCTTACCGGCTACATGAAGGGTAGCGTTTCTACTCCTGGCAGTCCCGTAAGGATTGGTGGCCTCACACCAGTATACACCAGCATCGGAATGGGCTCTTCCATGTGTGGCTCTGAGAAAGAACAGCCCACCAGCTGGTAGAAGACTCCTATGGGTGTCAGATACAACTAAGACCCCTGCTTTGTACCATCGTATGGTTGGAGTTGGGGATCCTCCGGCTCGGCAGTTCAATGTAGCAGGTTGATGTCGAGCGACGGGAACATCTAAGGGTTGTTCAATGATGTATGGTGCCTCCCCGCTACTCATGTAGTCATCGCTCAGACCGCCGTTCACTGGACCTATTAGAATAAAAATGAATTGAGTATTATGTTCCAACGGTGTACCAATGTACGGTAGTGTGTAATAAACCTTTTGTTGTTTTCTTGGATTGGTTTCTTTTGGAATAATAAAATTCGCCTTACGAAAAAATAATAATCTAAAGCTGAAAGCTAAGATATTAAATAACATATCGAATAAAACGTATAAGGAAACTACAAGTCACGGTTATTTTATGAATGGGTGGCAGATTTAGCGACCTTTTCTCACGAGCGTTTGATCGTGCTATAAAAGACACGTGTCATTAAATTATTAGAAGTTAAAAACTTTCTGTAAAAGTAAAGGTAATAAAATACAACTATTATAACACATTCAAAACAAAAACCTTTGGTGTGGGTTGTAGTATAATCATATCCTTAGCTGCTTATAAACTACTCCATTCTGTAAAGGACTGACTGGCTTATGATGTTCGTGTCAGTTCTTAAGACTAAGTCCTTTTGTTTGAGCTGAGTATAGTACTTGAACGCCATATGGTTTGTTAGCTCCACCCATTGCTATTTCTCATGCACAAGCCTCCTTTAATTTTGATTTAGTCCAACAATAGCCCTTTCTGGTCTACGGTAAATTTGAATAATAGGTGGAGTATGTCATTTGCAGCTACTCTAAAGCACACAATAATAATGAGCCATAAACATAGGCTTCTAAGCGAGAGTCCCCCAAGGATTCTGTTGGGACCCTACTTTACCATGTTTACTGCGAACGCGCAGATGTTATTTTTTGACACTCGAATTGATGTATGTTCATTGTTGTTGTCGCTTTTATAGTGACGTTAAAATCGATTGAAAAAAATCGTTACAATGTCCGATTTTACCCAAAAATGAACTTCGTAATGATCTGCGACTCGATTTTGGGACGGCACGAATTCTATTGTCGAACAAAATCAATAGCATTACGCTTTTGTGCAAAATAATTGTGTTTATTTATTCACGTGTCCCGACATAGTGAATGCGGTGCGGTAGGGCTAATCTATAATTGAATCTCCATTCTGTTATCTTTCGATTTTTGTATATAAAAGCTTCACATTTGATTTAAGCGCAACGTACCGAGAGAATAATGTGACCTAATTTCGTACTTTGCTTGCTTTCCATCTCGAGCTTTTATTTATATTCTAATGGACCTTTTCCAGTGTATTTTCGAATAAAATAATTCGTAATCAAATAGTATTTTTGTATTGATGAACATTGAACTACTCATAGAATGAATAATAATAATCAATAAATGTAAATTACTAAGTATGTATTTACATTAATCAATGAACCGACACATACATAAGATAGTAAGTAGTCACTACACTAAGTCCATTCAAAATTTAGCATCAATTTCTATTAGTACAATTACAATATTGAATTAGTGCGTAGCAATGCAGTAATGATAGGTAAATTATGACGAACATAATATATAATTATAATACGCAACTATTATGTAAATCTAATATGATCTGAATGAATGAATGAACGAATGATCAGAGAGCTGGCACATACTTCGGCCAACGAATTAGCTTGGCTATTCAACGAGGTAATGTTGCCAGCATTCTGGGAACTCATCCTAAGGACAGTAATCTGGATGCTACTTTTTATATTTAAAATTTATTTATTTATTGTTATTTATTCGTAATTAAGCTGTGAAAGTTTATATATATATATATATATATATTTAAATATATATAAATAAATATGCTGTATCGTATGTGTACAAAACATTTTATTATAAAATTAGCATAAATATCTGTTAATCGGATGGTAGGTGGTAACTGTTGTCCATAAACATCTATAATCATTCCCGGATAGGAATTGAGGTAACATAAATATCTAATGCATTGTAACTTAGTCCGCAACCCTAAGGTATCTCATCTAAATTAGACTTTAAGCTATCTTGGTTACCATGATCGGCAGTGGCCACTTACCATGACTGATGTAATACCAGATAATTCTTTAAAAAAATTTTTAGCTATATATTACCAGATGAGTCAGATATCGATATATTCCATCAATACTTAGTTTTCTAGGTGGAAGTATAATGCAAGATCGAATCGATACGATATCGATACGTTTAATCGATATTACCGCTTACGATACAAGTTGGGTTATCAATGCGGTTACCGTTGTGGCGCCAGCGAGGTCACGACCCGAGCGATCTCAGTCCGAATATCTCGGAAATTATTCGATAAACAAACATACATGGCTACTTCTCATACATATACATAGGTAGCTTATTTTGATATTAGTTCAATTCCCAGGCACGTTTGTTTTTCTTGAAATCATGACTATAATTAATTATAATTTGCCGGTAATAGATAACATCTTGGCGAAACCCAAAATATCTGCAAGTAGGAGAAATCTAGCAATACGCTGACCCACGTGGTGGAGCGGTCACCATACCGGTCTGACACGCAGTGGGTCCCGCGTTCGGTCCCCGGCCAGAGAGACATCTGGATAATGAGTTTAGATTTCTATTCTGGGTTTGCGTGTTTGTGTATTCGCCTTTGTGTGTCCATGGCACCCACGACACAGGAGAAAATGAGGCTATGAATATATGTTTTGTTTATATTTATTGACAGTCGATTTTGATAGTAACCTATATTTTTTAGATCTTGTCTAGAAAATGCAAAAAATATATCATATATATTTGGGTTGTGAAAAGTAGTTACTTATGGCAGAAAGGTTTCTTAAAGATATGACTATAAAAAAAACTATTATGAGAATAAATTTATCGAAAAGACAAATTTATGAAGTCTACATCTATTTTGAAATATTTATATTATATTATTTACGGTTCAATTTTATCGATACAGGCTTGAAAATGCAGCAATTTAGCCAAGCTCCTGAAATGAGCTTCCCAATTTCGTACAGAGCTATTTTAAAATTGCAATCACACGCAGATATTTAAATTTTATTTTTATATGTAGATACCATTCTTAATTTTTAATATCACGAGGCGTTGCGTTAAATATATTGAACATAATATTAATATATCAAGATTAAGGATATTTATGAATTATATGTCACTGGCTCGTTAAGAAAATCGACCGAATCTATTTTTAATCAAATTTGTAGATGCGTCGTTCCATCGATACATTTATATGTAAATTTCATGACACACTTACAGACAGCCAGTTCATATGTTTACATATTATGGTGTCTTAAGGGATTAGGGCGTATTTAGTCCATAAAACGTCGCTTATTAGAGAAACCGCGAGTTATAGTTTATTTATTCATTGATATGAGCAGTGATAGCCTAATGGTTGGAATACGGCCTCTCAAGGGACAAGTTTCGAATCTAGGACACATAAAAGTGATTTTTCTTAAAAAAAATATTAAGGAATTAGAAATAATTATCACTGCTTTACGGCGGAGGAAAGAATAATGATGAAACCACATCTGAGTTTTCTAAAAAACAAGTTCTTAAAGATGTGAAGCTTAATTCGCATTTGGCCATCGCGGTGGACTGTGGCTTCTCTCAAAATGGGAGGAGCCTCGCGCCCAGCAGTGGGGCAATAATGGGTTGAAGATTTATTACATCTACAACAAAACTCTTGATGGTACGGTCGCAAGGCGTTCTAACTTAGTCCTCAGGAGTAACAAATTAGGATTCTGGTAATGAACTTAGGAAGCTAGTGAATCAGTGCGTTAAGGTTTAATTTTTAAATGTTTCTAAAAATCTAATAACATTAGTAAGCTAGTATAAAATTGTTCTAGTTTTTAATAGTACTTTATAATTGAAGTATTTTTGTATTACAGATAATTACGTGCGTCACGAAGTGGGTTTTTATGCTTGACAATTTTATATTATCAAATTATTTCCTGTAGGAATATACATTGTCTTAATTTCATTCTTATTTTTGAACAATATTTCTGCGCGCTGTCACCTTGTTTTGTTTTAGTATTAGTAGGAAACCCTATTTTCGGATAAGAGGGTAATCATGGTTGCCCGTGAACTCTCCTTTGTCTTTCGGTTAATGTAATAACTAAATGGATTTAATCATTTTAAAGATTTCGTCGTTAATATAGATTTTAAAAGCATATCAGAAAAGACACTTAGATTTTATTTAGCGTATAAAACATTGCTACTTAATTGCTTACAATCTTAATCCCATCATCCGGAATTGAACCTGGAACCTCGACACTGGCAATGCCACTGGCGTAGCGTCACTAGAGTGTTTTGATGTCGACAAATCCACTTTATTAACAGTTGGACCTCCCGCTGGGCCGTTGCAACCTTGTCGAAGTTAGCTGTAAAGCTATATTCATGTTAACTGCAGTAAAACTTTACTGTTCTTATATCGACAAGGTCCTAACGTTTTTGACTTAAATGCGCGCGTCCGCGCCATACCGCTGATCGTATTTGACACCTGTGTAGTGATGGAAGATTTGTATCGATATAATTGTCATTTATCGATAATACAATTTTATCTTCCCTTTTTTATTGATGATATTATTAGATGTTATTATTTCATACAGTATGACGGTATAACACCACAGACTATATGTTCCATTAATATTCCTAAATATAAGTCGAAATCCAGCCAAGACTTAAGGGTGTCTACATACGAGTATCTATGTGTATTCATGATTAGACATTAATTAATGTTTTGATTAATTCTTAAACAAAAAATTGAGTAATACATAAGAACGCTTGATATTCTATGCACTCCTTAACACCATGAAAAGTTTTCACATTTTTTTTTTGGTGATATATATACCAATCACGAATCAATTACCTCGATTTTTTAAAATAATTATAACTCAAGCAGGTCTATTCAACTGGATAAAGTAGATAGCTGATATCAAACAAATGGTACATAATTGTATCTTTTCTCGATTATTTTGATATTTCTAATCAAATTTTGTACGAAATATCGAGCTTCGCCTGTCCAGCTCTACCGCGGTAGAACCGGTCAGCTTATGGTATGTTTTGTACCGCGATACCGTGGCAGTTAACCCTATCTTTACGAGCGCCTCTAAACATAAGTGTCTCTCCGAACTTATTTATTTTTATCTCATTCCACTTTTTAAATTGAATCCACCTTCGGCGCGTGTGTGGCGCTCTTTCCCGCTACTAAAACTGTCAATAAAACGATCGAATCCCATGAATCATGCGACCTTTTAATGAAAATTCGAGCCTCTTTATACATAATTTATGTGATTCAAAGTACAACACTACTCAATAAGGCAAACACTAGGGCGAAGCGTTAGCTGTCATTTTTTTAAATTTAGAACCGCCATATTGTAAGTGTAATGATTGTCACGTCGTAAACTTATTTAGATTTTTTATCTGTGCACGAAAGCGTTTTTATGTTGTAAATGCTCGTTTTGTTTGAAATTACATGGTGGTTTATAAGCTGCTGTATAAATGACAGAAATGTGATGACACTTTAAACATTTTTAGTTGTAGCCTTTGAAAGTTGAAAAAAGAAATAAACACATATTTTTAAATATTTTAACGTTTCGACATTACTTCTAGAACAAAGACAATTTCAACTAAAATATCGGCACGGACGGATGTACATTATCTATAATTTTCTATTTTACTATTTCATTTTCTCTATGGCAGTCTATGGCAAAATATTTCCAATATTATAAATGAAAAAAATATGGCCACGACTGAATAACGTTAGGCTTAAAGGCGCAAACCAAAGCCGAAAAACTTTTTAAATAACAATATTATAAATACGAAAGTTTGTGAGGATGTTTCTGTGTTTGGTACTCTTTCACGCAAAAACGATTGTTCAGATTTCGCTGAAATATGACAAACATATAGTGTATTGCCTTGATTAACACATAGGATACTGATTATGAGGTAATCACAACTGAAG
>DWTU01002266.1:0-11739 GCA_018251515.1 Cecropterus confusis | reverse complement strand
AATTTGGCTAACCGTAACAAAATATATAACTATTAACTACATGATCAACATTTTATTTTATACATACATAACATAATGAAAGGTGATGTCAATTTCCACTTTTCGTATACATAAATATATATCTTATAACGTTTATATAATTGTAAATACCGTTCCGATTTTTAGAGAGATGGTAAAATGGGGTGCATCTAAGGAGGAGCAGGCTGCTACCTGGACGTATGTGATGTTAGACAAGGATAAAAACAAGGCTTTGGAGCGACGGGAGTGGAAGTCGTTCCATCAGCTGATATCGAGCGCAGAGCCGCTGAGGAGATGCGGCAGAAAGCTGCCGCGTTACTGCGATGTAAACCACGACGCCAAGATCAGTATTACCGAATGGATGGCCTGCCTAGAGGTCACGCAAGCTTCACAGGCACAAACGAGTAAGACAGTTGTTATATTTAGGCCACAATTACAACATTACATTATTATACATTTAAATCTATATAATTTGGCTAAACATTACAATCTAAACACATTTGTCCTAAAACATTTAGAATCAGACCTCACGTGCCCATATAAACCTTAAACTATGTAGAAAAATAGCATTTTAGAGATATAAAATTTTCGATTGTTATTCCACAAATATATAATAGGTACATTTATCATCGATAGTTAATTTTTAGTATTGTATGAAAATATGTATGTGTAACAGCGGCCCTAACTTACAAATAAAATGTTATTAATACGTCGTAGAAAAATGGTAACAATCTACATTTATTTATAGAAGGATCGTGTAAACGCGACCAAAGATTCATATCTCAATTGATTTGTGCAGATACGGCGACAACGTAAGACTGCACTACAATTGTTTCTAAGAATATGTTCCATTGTATACAACAACTGAATCTTATCTATAAAGTTAAATCTCGGAAACGCCCAACATTTACATTACATTAGCGTGAAAAAACAGATAGAAATCTCTAAAACAGACACGCGTGAACTTGTTGGCGCTAGATTTTCAGACAATAGCTCCGATATGTATTTATACCTAGGATGTATATGCTGCAACAACTCTAATAATACCACTCACTAACAGCTATTCAATACCACCAATTTACGACACGTTTTAGATTCATTTGAAAAAAGAATGATTGTGCCCATAACAATATTATGTTTTTCAAGTATATTGCTCTGAAGAATTCGATTAGATATAACATTTAACGATTAAATATTCATATACGACATAAAGCAACATCTACATTTTTCTACCAAGATAATAAACTAGTATAATATTTTGCTAATTAACAACTTTAAAAATGTTAAATATGTTTTAATTAAAAATTTAATGTCATTTTCAGCTGAAGCAATTAAGGCGCCTACAAACCCTCGAAGGAAGGGCCCAAACCCACTGGAATCCATTCTGAAAGCTGACGATTAATCTTTGTTGTATAAAAACATAATCATTCATATCTTACACGCCGTGCCAGCGCTACCACTTCTTTCTACTTATTAAAAAGAACTATTTAAGGAGTATGTGAAATACGCGTTGGTTTCAGTGGCATGGTACCAGTGATATGTATATATATATACATAACTATTTGACAGATCATCACAAACATACATATACATACATCACACGGACAAAAACTTGTTTTTTACGAGCCACGTCTATATATACGTGCGTATAGATCTCGACATATATCGAGGTACATAATTTATTAACAGTATTTAAAGCCGCCAATTGTCTTGTAAATTGTTGTCGTATAAAGTATTTAGTAATTTCCACAACCCAAATAAATTGGGACGATGGCAGAAAAACAGTGTAAGAGAATATTTTCCTAATTCATGCCACTGCTGCAGTGGCTATTGACACTTTCAAATCTTTAGCTTACAATAATGCCACCAGTAGCTTTTGTGCACATTGTTTGTATTTTAGAATACAGTTTATATGATATTAAGAAATTTAATTTATGCATTAAAATTGTATTTTTATAAATAAAATTAAATGTATGTTATAATTAAGTATAGGATATTATTTGTGTAGATTGTAAAATTTCGATGTATGCGCTATTTATGTGCCACTGTATCTTGACTAAATAAAAGAATTATGCAGCATGCCAAAATATTGCATAAGCAAGTCTAGTGAGATAGTCACATCTCAATTTACTTATTAAATGTCGACTTTACCCTGATCTTCACTTAGCTGAACACAAGATTTGTATTAAAAGTATTTATAGAATTATTAGTCAGTAATAAATGTAAGAATTATGTGATATTTTCATTATTATTATTGCTAAATAAAAATTTTAATAATCCACGTTCTTCTCATTAACATGTGTGTAGACTATTTGTTGATAAATGTCTGTACATTTCGGATTTCAGAAAAGACACATATACTTAATTTACAAAATTATCTATATAAAAGTTCGTAAAATACAGGAAAGACACTGTAAAGGCGTTGAATTAATATATAACAGCTGAGTATTCCTACATCCTAATAACAACGACTAGTTAGCTGAATAACGACGTAAACAGATTTATTCATAAAATAGCACAGAAGATTCTATTCTATGATTTACTCGTAAGAAACGTGTGATCAGCGATAAGCTTACGTTCACTTGTTTGCATTGTCCGTTTCACAAAGAACAGTTCTCTTATACTCGTCCACGGTTTCCGTGAGGACCCTCTGGAAGATGCTCTCGAAGAGTTGGTTCTTTACAACGACCTCGTCTGAATGCAAGGCAGTCCATTCTGGCTCGCATCGCCGCCACTCCGCGAACAGTATGTCATCGATGTGGTCTGAGCGCCTGGCTCCGACACCTGGAATTATAAATGATCAAATATAACAATAATTTCCTAGTGAAATTCCATCATAATCGTTATAGAAAGTATGACATGATGATTTTTTTATTTTGAACTGAAAACTGAAGGTCGTCAATAGTTACCAGACACCTGGAATTAATACATGAGCAATTGATAACAAACACTTTTCTCCTATTGGTCGAAAATCAACAACAATCTTTATAGAAAATATGACGATTTTTTAATTATTTATAAAACTCAAATCAACCATCAACAATTACCAAACAAACAATGTCGGTTGGCAAGCAAAATATTTATAGGCATTTTCAAATAGTAATAATCGAAATTCGAAAATGTGTATTTAGATTTAGACAGATTATTTATTTTTTTCAATTGATAACACTTTAGGATATTCAATAGCAGCTAAGCAAAATAATAACTATATAACGACTATAACGACGATGAAGAAGATAATCATTTAATAGGCAGTAAATCTTATTAACATAAATAACTTAGTATTACCGTCGCGCCTAAGATAAGCCTCCTAGAAGCAGTACATAGCACTGCCGTAATGTAGTCTTAAAGATGTGGTAAGATAAAAAAGTGACATTGCAACTTAGCCCTAAGTTATAATTACGCATTTTTATGAACTTCATGTAAGGTTCCCGATTTTATCTTACTATGGTTTTAAACATGACCGCCCTTTAGTTTTACAGTCATTATATTATCTTTACACTTTTGCTGCTTGCAGTAGTATAGCAAAATACAGAATAATAGTTTTTAATGCCGAATAATTGATTTCTTCCAAAACACTAAAGAAATCCATTCACATGATGTTGAGTTTTTGCCGCGTTGATTTCGGTACAAATAACAGTAGTAGCCTACATAATCTTAGATAGGTTAAAACTGACCCAATACAAAACAGTAATACACCGATTACATAAGTATACTCGTAAACAGTGTACAATAAAATATACACATACATAGTAGATCTTACTGATATGTCACGGGTCAATTCGGTCATTTAATTTGAGTTGTCATGATTGTAATAACAATAACAGAACAAAACTAAATACATGGATATGGACTAAATAAATGGATACCTATTATCATTATAATATACCTATCATAATTAACCTACCTTTCATTGTTCAGGTACTAGGTAGTGTCCGCTCAATAGGAGTTATTCTATACATTATCTACCCGACCATAATTATAGTACAATAACAAGATTACTAAAAAAACTACCGTGTAAATTCTATCACAGAATCGTAACTATGTCAAATGGGCCATCTAAAGTTATTGTTGGTTCATTAGGAATTCGAGTCTCGATAGGGAATCCAGCACTACAAATTTATTTTCAATATAAGGGGCCTACAAACTTGCATGATTTATTTATACAACCTTTAATTTTTAAGCACGTGGAGATCTCTATTAAAATATATATAAATGATTCCGGTTATATTTTATCATAATTAAGAAATCATCTTTTGGACATGTCAATTAAACTCAATGTCTCAATCTGATTGATAACAAATCGCCAGAAAATGATAAAGTAATAATGTTATTTACCCGATACAACTGTTGGCGTCACACCCTTCAAAACTTCAGAAAGATGAGATGTGGTTCTTTTGACGACTTTCTCCACGCTGTCCGGCGGCTTCTGTGGAAGCAAATTACAAGAGTGCCACGGCTTGTCGCTTCGCTCCGATCTTTGGGTTTTCAAAGTCTCTTGACAGAAATCTTTAATGAACACTTCGAACGGCTCATTCGAGTCGAATGTGTTCTTAGACGACTCCGAGATGTACTTGCATATCTTTTGTTCAGTCGCATCGTCTAACAGGAACATTCGGGGAAGTTTCGGGGCTCGTGATTCGTTTGGCGGCGTGTAGGGTGGCGGCGGCTTATCCGGTATCTCGCGAACAACTAACAGCTGACATTGTTGTTGTTCTAAAGCTTTTATCTGGAAAAGGTCAATTATCAATTTCAATAATTACAATGTAAGTTTTACTAAACTACGTCATGAAATAATAAGCGTGATTATATAGATTTGTACACAGAAAACATACGTAAATTATGATTAAATGATAATACCTCTCTTTCAATGGCTAATTGCTGTCTCCGTAATTCCTCAGCTTCGTAATGTACTGGAGAAGCAATGGAGGACATCGATGACATGGTTGGACAACTGCTACTGTTCGTATCTGTAAATTCGAATAAATTTGCTTCAGGAAACTAGTACTAGAAAAAAAAATTAAAACAACTTATAGTAAATCGATAGTTTTTGTATGAATAACTAATAATCGTTATGCTATATGCGACGGATGATATCCCAGGTTATAATACTAACTCATCAACTTTTATGTTCTACCCACAACTTGGAAAAATATTTGTAGCATCAATAAATTATTTATTGTCAAGTATTTTTGGTACAGTGACGATTAATAATCTGATCATTTTGGTTCATACAAGTGTTAAGACTGGACTAGCCCAGTTACAAATTTTAAATGAAAAAATAATGAATCTTTATGGGATCAGACGCATTTGCCTGTTCCTATTTCTGTCCTATGTCAATCTAAAGTCCGAATTTATATTCCACCCTTAGTATATAATAATTTTGACTTGATATGCATGTACTGTTTTATTTTATATATATAATGAAAGTAGCAAATGGACATGCCATATATCTATGGCCCCTAGAAAGGATTAGATGCTACTCTCGCGGACTAACAATTTTGGACAAAATTGAGAACCCCATAGGGATTGCAATAAGTAACAATAAACATAGATTGCGATCCTACCTGAACTAATCGATGTGGCGGATGTCTTCTGGGTCAGCCAAGTCGGCGTATCAGGTATATTGCCCTCAGAAGTAGCTGCCGCACCAGCAGGCACGGGTAGCGGGCCCGCCACGCTTGCAACTATCACTTCTTTACTCATCGACTCATTATTCGATACCGGCAATGGATCACACACATAAGACTCATGAGACACTACAACGCTGTCCAACATTCCCAACTCTGCATTAGACCGCTCTAGACTTTTCACTGATGACATTTGTACCGGCTGTTCGATTGAAACGCTCCTCGGTTCTGTCGCTTGAATCACCGTGTCTCTGACTTCGCATATGACGGGAGTATGTTTCGGAGAATCCATCGGTAACTTTTCTTCTTCCACTAAACCCCTGTAATACTGATCGAACTCCTCGACTAGACTACGAGCGGTAGATGGTGATGTCGACCTGTCTACCTCGCGATTCTTAATCTGATCCATGATCTTTTCAATATCACCCCCTTCATTTAAAATACTTCGATTACTGTTAGCCGTGTTGACTACGTTTCTCAATGCTTCCTCGTTCACTTCATATTGTTTATCGCTACTGAATATTTGAGGCAATGACAAATTATGAAATAGAATATTAAGATAGCCACCATCAACTACCACGAAATTCTCATTGACTGTATTTGTCGATTGATCCACAGTCGCCGGTACTAACACACTATCACCTGTTTGTATTGACTTCTCAGCACTAGATATAATATCAATGTTAGCAGGTAGGTCCGGCGTAACAGCAGGAGTTTCAGATCTCGGCCAAGATGTCGTACTATCATCACACCCGCTACTTGAAAGATCAAAGCATTTAACGGGAGCCAAAGATCGATCGCTGATGGTGTTCCTTTTAATTTTCTTCTTTCCCAAGAGTATTTGATCAACGTCAATGTTATTTCTGAACTTTAATTCTATGTTCTTTTTGGTTTTAATAAGAGCTACCTTCCTCTTCTCCGATAATGTTAACAAGGCCTTACGCATTCGCTGCATTTCCCCACACTCATGCTGAAGTTTAAGCAGTGCACCACGCTGCTTTTTCTTTAAAGTCGATATGTCTGTGTTAACCTGTTTCTTTTTATTTTCTAGCCAAAGAATTTGGGATTTAGTAAAATCCTTTAGAGCATCTTCACGCATTTTAAGAACAAATAAGAGATTCTTTGCTCGCCTTTGCTCATCGCGAATGAGTAAATTGAGCTGCAATTTAAAAATACAACCATTTAATTAATAATAAATGAGAAGTTCATAATAATAATGCATATATACTATGTAAATTGAAAAATAATGCTTAGAGTATTAAGTTTCATTGAAGAAGTAAGAAAGTTTCACAAGAAATAAGCGCCCCACAGAAAATGATTTCAATTCACACAAAAGTTTACTAAACAAACATAGTACACAATACTTACTAGACAAAGACTCTTTGAAGCCATTGTTTCAGAATCGTCAACATGTGTCTCATTGTCAAATTTCGACAAAAGAGATCCGTATTCTAATTTCTTTAAATCAAAACCACTTTTATTTATCCAACTTTCAACTTTATTTTCTGATAAACATTTTTCGGCTAGGGAACAATTTTCTAGATACTGTAGAGATTCAAAAAACGAATCAATAAAATTAAGCTCCCTTTGGAACTGTTCGCATATGTAGTTATTTTGTAGTAAGCCGTCATGTACTCCTATGTTGCTTAATATATCTGATGGTTTGACTAATTTACTACCGTCAAAGGTATATGGATAAGGCAGGTTTACATGATAAGGGTCTTTAGCATCGTCATGAGCTCTATCACCATTTCTATCAATATTTGGTTCTGAGTTCTCGTAATCTTTGTTGTTCACTTCCTTTTTAAATACAGAAACAACGTTTAGCGGATATGTTAGTGAACTACATATATCATTTGGTAAATTATCATTTTTACCCAGTACGTGAAAATTAATTTTTTGCTTTGTAGTATAAGTTAAAGTTGCCCGACTTATAATATACGAAGTACTTTTGCTATAACGAGAGTCATTGGTCCGGTCATTTTTTTTGCGCTCTTGTTTATCAAACATTGCAATTTTCACATTAGGTAGGGATTTACTGCAAAAGTTGACTACATTTTCTTTGGGTAAATTACTAGTCTTATCTTTAGTTAATTTTACATTTGGTATGTCTAGACTATCAAATGTTTCTTTAAGCTCAGTATGTATGTTTGTTTCCTCTATACATTTACAAATGGTTTCAAATTCTGTGTCAATTTCTGTGACTTGATCAACAGTTGTTCTTATTGGCTCAGTTCCAACATTGATATCCTTAGAGAATATATTTTTTTCCATTTCAGTACTACAATCCACTTTTGATTTCACTTCATTCAAAGTAGCATTTAATATACTTTCTGACAATTCAGACGCATCTTCTTTATGTTTCAAATATTTTTCATCAAGTGGTACATGTATAATAGTGACTCCATTATTTTTTCCTTTAATATCTTTAATGAAAGAAGCTTTGCTTCGGTTTTGTCTAGGCGGGGACTTACTTATTCTGTGTTTTTCAATCATTTTCTTAGATACTGTATTATTACTCCAATTTCCAGATAATTTGTTTTTTATTAAACATATATCTTTCTCATTTTCACTTGGTGTACCTACGTTTTTGCTTACACTAATTTTTGATGTTGTATAAACGCTTTTAGTACTTCGTGTAACTGTTAAAGAAAATAAGTATTAAAACAATAGCAGACAACAGTTGAACACTGTATTTTAAGAAAAACAAATATTGATAATAACATAAACAAATGTAAGAAACATTTGCATTCATACACAATACATCATTATCCTAAATGGATAATTCATACATAATTAAATAGCCCCAAAATATTTAGATTATTTTAGTGTGTTAGGTGGTTAGTAGATAGTAAGGTATAATAGTGCGTTAGGAAATTAGTAAAAGCTTTTAATTTCATTCTATGTTGGTTTCATAAGGGTACCGTTATGTGCCTGATAAATATTTGTGACTAAATTTGCACCAAAAGTACAAAATTTCATCAAAATGTTATGCCAGGATTATTTAATTAAATAGCAGTTGTTATTCATTTTACACTTTCTTAATGACTCTGCTCATAAGCCGCATTTTCTTACTTTTTGCATACGCAATCGTTTTGCATGCATATCATTTGCTAGCTATTTGTTCTTCACATTTCTGACATTATTTATACAATCGCCACAAAAGTTAATACACATAAACAATTAGTCCAAAACAAGGCAACCTTGCATCTTCTCAATTGTAATCATTTGCATTCATTACAGGTCATAGTTCTTTACATATTTTTTATCCGTGGGTTCGATATATACATCAATTCTATTTCCAATATAATTTTATTCATACTTCATTGTTCTTGTTGAAAATTGTTACTGTCTTCTTTTTAATACAATATTAAATTGATAATATCACAATATAATGGGCTATAAGATGAGGTGACCAGCTGTGCCTCTTCGTAGGGTTTCAATGGACGTAATAAATTATTATATTAAACCTCAGCTTCTTGAACTAACTAAATTAAAATTTATTCAGACAATACTACTCTAAATTTAAAGCAAAAATATAAAATTGCAACCAAAAAAAAAATTAAATCCATTTAAAATAAATAAACATTAACGTTTTCATACCTTCCTTTTCTTTATTCTTCTGACTTCTTAGGTAGTTAGGTACAGATGATTTTTCTGAATATTTCGTTCGGTTGTTCCCTTTTGCAGCATCACTTTCTTTTTTGTTGTTGAAGAGGCTAGTTTTGGCATTTAGTTTAACATCTTTTGAATCTAAAATTATAAAAAGTGCTTAGTGATAATAAATTACACTCAACGAAAAAGTTGTTAACTGTGTTTAAAATATGCAGCAAGGTTGATGGGATTTAAGTCTGGCAATTTAGCAAGCTATGGTAATAATCCCGATATGTTCCTTTGTCAACCAATCTAGAGTCCTCCTTCATGTATGAGAGAATTGATATACATCAACATAGAACCTGAGCCAAGACTGCACAAATGAATGTACAGAAGGTAAGCAGAGGTTTTATAGCTTTAGATGTTTGTTCAATTTACAAAATTGAATTGCATAGTGGTCCTTCATTTGCATATTACAAAGCATTGTTATAGACTCATTAGTCTAGAGTAAATCTTTGACATTCCGTATTTTCGGATGACGATACACTCACATATTTCATGTATCAAGCCCTATAACGAAACAAAGACTCATCACAATACAAGTTTTTGTGATGCGCCTTACTTTGGCTGTTCATTGGCCATCAAATTTACTTATGCATAAAGCAGAACTTACATTTCGAACACGGGGACAGTCTAGAAGTTGTTCTTTGTGATTGAAGTTTATCATCTCTGATTTCTGTTCCAACAGCTCTATTTGTAAGCTTTGTTGTAGGTTTTTTACCCTCACGTGCTGGAAGATTTACAAATACTTTTTTATTGATAATTAAGAAATTGAAAAGATAACTAAAATGAAAATAAAAGCAACAATTTATTTATAGTGTTTAAGGGCTAATATGTTACAATAAAGTGCGCACAGAATTTAGGGTGGAGGTCATTTTCATCATCTTCTTGAATGGTTACAATTTTCCTTTTAGTAACATTGGGCATCTTCGGTGCTATTGCAATGTCAGACTTTAGAGACCTAGTCGATGATAATTTTGGCTCATTTATAGTGACGATTCGCCGCAACCGAGGTTGCAATGAATATGTTTCTTCATGCCATGTCACTGCCAAGCAATTACAAGCAGTTTAAAAATAAATATTAGACAACTTATTAAATAGAATAAAAAAAAGCATGACATAACATTATACAACAATGAATGATTGCATGAGCATTGTCAGCGATATGTATAAATCCTATCCTTTATTAATTTTATATGTTTCGTAGTTTCCTATTTTTGACAATAATAAACTAATCCAACAGTAATACAATAACAGAAAGTTGTTTGTCACATTATAAAAATATTGTTTACTAGCTGACCCGGCGAACTTTGTAGCGCCAAATTAAATAATGTGTAAAAGTTCGATAACAAGAAAATATATGAAAAATACACATTATATTGATCTATCTCCCAGAGTTTAGCCAGCGTTTGAAATGCCAGCCATGAATGCGTATGAAAATGTGTTTATTTACGACATCTCATAAAAACCTCTAAATTTACCCTACTATATAATTGATAGGTGCTCAATAGGTGGCGCTGGCTTTAATTTCTATACCCGATATTCAAGTTACTCTATGGCAAGGAGACATTTACAAAACAACGCTTGCGACTGTCCAGTAGTTTTTGCGTGAAAGCCGAACAAAAGACATAGAGACAAAAAATTTCAAAATACATTATAGCTTATATGTTGCCGAGGGCTTAGCTTTATAACAAAAAAAGTTTCATCAAAATCCTTCCAGTAGTTTTTAGGTTAAAGCCAAACAACAGTCGGACAGACAGGAAGTTCAAAATGTTTATTTTTGGCTTGTATTACTTGTATGAAGTCCCCTAGGGCTATTTTTTAGTTTTTATTCAATATACAAAATTGAACTCTTCTACAATTTTATAATATATACAGATATAGATTTAGTTTATGGTTTAGTAATGTTTCATTGCTTTCATATGGCATCATAATTTAATTCTTAATTCACAATATGTCAGATGGACCTGATATATTTATTTGATACTGTATAATAGGTTTAAAGGTTTAAAGGTTGCTTAACCTGGCGAGCATAAGGTTGAATTTTTGCAAAGCTTTTTTCTAATAGAGTACATGTTGTTTTTCTTATAACAAAACAAAAAAATTGCTATCTTCTGTTATGACAATTTAAAAACCTATTGAATTGCTTTCAAAGGCACAACAACGCATCATACTATTTTTAATCATCTTGGATGTGGTGCAACTTTCACATGTGAAAACAGCATGTTAAATTGAAACGATTACATATGTAATAAACATATTCACAAGTTCTTGCGGCTTATGCCATGGGTTGACAACCTGTGGCTCAAGAGCCATATGCGGCACTTTGGATGTGAAGCTGCAGCTGTTTAGTTTTCATACGCAATAATAAAGTTAGTATAATTCCAACTCTAAAGGTTGCCAACCCCTGGATTATGCCCAACCATATTCATCAACA
>DWTU01002265.1:0-11740 GCA_018251515.1 Cecropterus confusis | reverse complement strand
ATCTAAATTAGCTCTGAAAAATTACTGTCTACCATACTATATTATTATCCTATAACATGTATTATATATAATTAAATTAAATATACTATATATTGCAGCAAGGGTGGCGACCCTACGTGCGAGAGAGCGAGGGATCCTGCGCGCGACCTTACGCGACCGATGTCGGTCTCCAACTCTGCTTGTACAAGATATGTATACGATAAGTTGTATGATATAATGTTGTAATCTATATACCGCGTGAAAAAAACGACAGGATACTCACTTTTGACTAATCATTGCAGTGCTAAAAATGTAGCTGGAACCATGAAAGTTGGACGAAAGGATTACTTTATGATGTAGACACTCTCCAAAAATATGTTTTTCTTGTTTGAAAGCGTGTTTACCTATGTGGTAAGGCGAACTAACTATTCCGATTAATACATCAGAGGTAGCAACGCACCTGTGGCCGATCATAGGGATGACTCTAAACTTATTAGCAATAATTTTATTATTTTATGTTTTTCTTTTAATCATTTTCTTTATCTTTGTGGCATATTAAAGTTTATTTTTGTTTTGTTCCGTCAAATAAAAATAACTTCAAAAGGTTTTGTTACGTCAAAAAAATACAACTTCAAACTTTAAAAGAGGGTAGAATTCTCTGTAGTCCGACTCCGGAAGCACCACTGCTACACCTATTTATGCCTAATAACAGCAGTGTTATGCGCTGTTGTCTGGAGGTTGTGATAAGGGAGATATACTTTTCCGAGGCATTCCATCTTAGCTCTCAGGGATAGCAACGCATCTGCGGCTAACCTTAGGTGAGACTTTGATCATACCTAAGGTGGATTACAGATGTCTATGGGTGGCACTAGCCACTTACCATCAGATGGGCTGCATGCTAGGTTGCTACTTCCATACTATAAAAAAAAAAAAAAACAAAAAAGTTCTTACCAGCTTGCATACGTACACAACACAGGGGTTTTTCATATCAAATAAGTGTTTTTCTCAAACTTCTGCGTCTGCATTAAAAGCACATACCTTATAGTGACAGAAAGTGACAAATTGTAGTATATTTTTTATCCCATATTTTAGATCGTAAATTTTCGAAACATAAAATCTGCGGTTTTGGAAATAGATATGACGTTCATCCCGCCATAGTTAAATTACAGTTCCATAACCTTTCATAGCATAACATTTCATATTTCCCTTTTTCTTTTCTTTAGCAATGTAGATACTGAAGACTGGTCAATTTCGCACAACACAAGTCAGTTAGATAGTCAAGTCACGTACGAGGTAGTCAAGGATATTCACTGCGACCTCGAGTACCTACACGCTGTGTTGTATAACTAGATGTCGTTGTAGGTATATAAAGTTCAAAGGATAAGATAACAGGTAAGATTAAATGAAGAATAACTATAAATATGAGAATAAGTAGAATAGTAGATATTTTTTGATTCTTTAAAGAATTATTTTCTACCTACACGTTTTCCTCGGTCACCAGTAAAAATGTCTGTAATGAAGAAATCTGTTATAATAATGAATAACGTACAATTTATTTTTGGAATTACAGTATAAGTATGTTCTAAAATGTTGATAAGAAAATCTTTGCTAACCGTAAATTTCATGAAATTATTATAAATGATATCACATACTTTAGTATATTTATATAAAGAGATCATCCATGTGTTAATCTCGGTCGTAATCTAGGTATATGTGTGCCAAATATCACTCAGATTTGATCAGTAGTTTTCACTAAAAAGAGTAACAAACAAACATAGGCACATCCTCACAAACTCCTCACAATGGCTCTACCCTGTCGCTTCTTTTCAATGCTTTCGTATAGTATTTTGTACAATACTAGAATACGGCTCTGTAGTTTGGAACCCGCAATATAAAATTCAACAAAATATGCTTGAGAATATCGTAAAAGTATATCGTAAACACTTCAAAGTATATCGTAAACACTTCAAATTTAGATATAACATTGTACCTTCTACCTCATCTTTAACAAACAGGCGAGCAGAGAGAGATCAGTTGTTTTTATACAAATTATTGAATGGTTAAATTGATTCTTCCTTTTTGCTCTGTAATATAAACTTTGGATGCTCTCGTCTAAATTCTCGTATAAACTCTAGCTCTAGATCGTAGTTTTATACTCCTATTTGTAGAAAAAAATATACTCAAAACGTCTTCATCTTTCGAGCTTTTATAATAAATACTTGGGAGTTTGGATCCATTCTGCTGCACCATAGGTAAATTCAAAAGGAGGATAAGACAGCTACTAAGCAATGTCTCTTTGAACCTTATCCCTGTTTTTCTTTAAGCATTTAACAATGGTGCTGTTAGTATGTAAACTGCCTTTAAATAATTATTTTTGTATAGTCTATGCTCCAATTTTTTTTTTACTTATTTACAGTGGAAACTTTACTGATGAACGAATTACCTATTTGTATGATGACTTAGTATTAAGATCATTGTTTGTTTCCCTAGCAAAATAAAATAAAATACATTAAATGTCACCTTTATAACATTATAATTAATAAGATTATCATATTGCAATTATAAACCACTTAAAAATGAGTGTAAACGTAACAGTTTTTATGCATCCAATCTATTTACGTATTTGCTAACTAATGTACCACAGGAAAATAAAAAGTACGCTATTGGACATTGGACAACCAACGCATGTTAAACCATGAGAGGAAACTTGCCAATTCATGAATATGCAACGACATAGTACACGCAAGTGGGTGTCATGTATGTAAATAAAATATATGTAAATGCAATATGTTGCTGGGTGCTGACGTCCAATTAATTAGCCCTGTCCATTAGTGCCGGTTGTTTGAACAAATAAAAGTAACATTATGAATAGCGCACCCGTTGAAACTCTATTAGGTTGATTGGGAAACTGCATACCAGCAAGTACAGTAACTTATCTATGCCACTTCGCAGTTCTGTTAGCTTTGATTTCCAAATATTGCACGTTTAGTTACACAGTTATTTATATGAAGTTTTATATAATGATACATACTCATAAAGAATCACATTTGAAATATTTTTACTTTGCGTGAAGGACCGTCCCTTTTATAAGAAGTGATGATGGTAGTATAATTGTCAGTTTAATTCCTTCACCGAACCTGAAGTTTATCCCGGATACGCTTCTACCCTTTAGAATGAAATATAATAAAACATGTACGTGTACATAACATAATGCACAGATGCTCAATATGCGTTAAGGTTAAAATTGATGTTCTTTATGTGGATTTAAATTATTGATTTAATATTATTACTATTTAATATTATCACTCAATTCTTTAATTTATTACATTTAATTTAGGTAGGTATATGTATATAAATGCTGAGCAAGTATGTCTCCTTACTTGAGAGAAATATATTTTCATTAAATAACCATTATACAAACCTACATATGGGAGTTGAAATCTAGAACTAAGAACTAGAGAGGGTCGGTTCTTGTATTTAGGTCACTTTTAACTCAAAAAGTTCGTACAAAACTATTTTTACGACTTAATTATAGCTCCGTTACCACGGGTTCACTATTTTGGTTTTAAATACGAAATTTAGTTTAGTTTTTTTCTACTGGAATGAATAAAATTCCGTAATATGTAACTTCTTAATATTCCGAATTTTAACCAATATTTCGAACAGTAAACGTGTAGACTACTTAAGAACAAAACGTTTAGTACCAAAATCATGATTTTCTATTTCAACCGATGAAACAATTG
Source organism: Cecropterus confusis (assembly GCA_018251515.1). Classification (NCBI taxonomy): domain Eukaryota; kingdom Metazoa; phylum Arthropoda; class Insecta; order Lepidoptera; family Hesperiidae; genus Cecropterus; species Cecropterus confusis. The sequence goes on along the minus strand of DWTU01002265.1, from coordinate 8,018 downwards.
GAATTCACGCACTTCAGCTACTAAACTCTACAGTATTGTGTTTCATAAGCTCGTCGGTGAGCTCACTTGATACGATATGCTTGTTAGTGTGGGATTTACGGAAACTATCCATATTTTCACATTTTCCCGGGAGACAAAATCCAAAATACGGCTTTGTTCCCTGTTGTCATGCAATTGGGGTAAACATCGGACATACTAGTTTAGGAAACGAAAAATAATGGAACGAATATTCAAAGCGAAGATAAAAGTTTTAATAAAACATTCACGCGAAGTGTTTAAGGGATCTGTGTTTATTTGGCAGCAAATATTAAGGAAATTAGCCTTCCGCCTCGAGCTCGCTCTCGCGGTTTATTTTTTTAATGTCTCTCAAGGGGACCTCGTCGAGAAATTTTATGGTTCGTGTTGCAGGTTGGGATTGATATTGCTTGAGTACAATATTTTACGCAGAATTGTTATTATTATATTATTATTAGGTATAATGCTGTTTATTAAGTAAAAAACCATTTAACACAAAGCAGTGATTGTGCTCAGTGTTATGCATGGCTGATTTTATCGCTAGATTAAGCGGTTTAGAAATTACAAACATTATTGCCTACGCAATCTATATCACATACGTGGACAGGTATTATAGAAGTATAGGATAGGCTATTTCAGAAAAGTGCCTGTCCCAATTTTGTTTAAGGCTCTTTGTAAATTTAAAGAGAATTGTATCGATATTGTCGGGAAAAGAACTAGTTCCCAACATTCCAATTTTCCACCCCATCGAAACGCAGTAGGCTCCGTCATAAGGGTCCCCGACACAATAAACATATATTATATATCTATCGACGTTCAATGTCTTTAAGTCAGCTATGAAGGCTTTATTCGAGTAGTGAAAAATGTCCAAGATTTTCGGTATGTTACTAAAGAGAATTATTGTCCCAGAGGTTTAAGTATTATAAGGACTTAGTGAGTTAAATATCTAGTTATTAATGACTAGGATTTCTTAATGTGTAAGTTAGTGACAGAAATTAGTTAATCTATAAAGTTTACTTTAGCTTTTAAATTGGAAATACTTGGTAAACTCATTTTGCGCCCAAATAACGGCGGATTGCTTAGATTATTTGCAACTTGAAAACATTTGATAATGATAGATAAATAATTAGGCACTCCTTTTGAGTTTGGTTATTTTTTTAAGTCTTTTTATTATTTTTAGAAAATATTTTAACACTGGAACAAACACAACCTTTCCTTTCATGTATGTATAAGGTTTTTATATATTAATTTTATTTATTTTGTCTCAATTTAAATGATTATTACACATCTGTTGATAAAATCTATAACTGATTAACGTAGTCTTAGGAATATGAACGTTACTTGTGTATTGGGTTCCTATTTTAAAATTGAAGCACAAGCACATGCGGGTTGTAAATCAATTCAGTTTAGTATAGTTTGGAAACATGTCAAACGCACCGCCCAGGCAAGACGGAGTTGTATTTATTGATTACGTATGAAACATTGTTAAAAGTTAACGTTGCTATAAATTATAAAGGCAGCGTTTATTAAATAGTAATGTTTTTCTGCTTTGTTATTGCAGGACAGCAGGGGTGAAGTGAAATTAGGCATCACTGGAGCCGCGCATCTGTTGCGTATTTACTAATCCGAAACACGACACGATGCGAAAAATGAAATGAAAATTGCAAGGCTGGTTTTATTTTATACACAAAGACGTATCGATTTTTTTATAATACATAATGCGTTTTATGTTTGTCCATGACCTAAATTGGAACATTTATATGTATAAAAAATGGAAATGTCAACTGTTGACAAATTTTTACGTTTTTGAAAGTATATTTGAATTTTTTTATTATTGTTTTATCGTCTTAATACAAAATTTCGTATGTTTTACCTTTTTTATAGTAATATAGTAACAAACGTGGATGTCCATCTGGTGGTAAAAGACCATTGTCGTCCATAGACGACCTCCCCTAACGACTACGTCGGAACGCCCCGGATAAATTGGCTCTTTTATCTTATCTAAATCAGAACACAGCAGCGTTGAACACTGCTGTTATAAGGCAGAAATAAGTCCTTTAGCGTCAGGATGTTTTTGTATTGATTTTACGTTTTCTACATCAGTGACGATGTCAGCTTTGTAGGCTACTAAGCCACCCAAGGATATATTTTATGCTTACACTTATTTATTAAACAGTAGCGAAAATGTATAGACGAACCTGTTGTACATAGGTCAGTTTATGAATTTTAACGAAAATAACAGCGCTATCTACGTGTGTCCAGTGTGCATATATGTAAAGATCATTTAATCAGTTGCATAATTCAATCAAACTGTGTATATTCAACCATTGGGACCATGACCCACTTAAAAAGGGACAAATGTCCAAGTACTGTACCCACTTGAAAAAATAAGGTAACACTGTCCAACTGCAACTTGGACAGAGAACGTTCTAATCGAGATAAACAATTGGTTAAAACATCACTAGTGATAATTCTTTACTCGTATTAGAATTTGCAATAAATAATGATTAAGATTAAATAATTAAGTTTTAAACAATTTGAAAAAAAAATGTTTTTTCATATTAATTATTTTCCTCATAAAAAACGTGTGTATACTTCTAAAAAACTAAAATTAAGATTTTGAGTGTGTTCACACGGCGCATGGCGTACTGCAACTAACATCACATTAATGTGGATAAATGATGTTATAAATACCACAGACAATGGTTCTTAAAAGCGCTGGTTTTAAAAAAAAGGCGATTTTCCTAGGTACACCTCTGTCCAAGGTAGAACAAGTTCCCTTCGTACAAAAAACAAATATGAAATTTGATAAAAAAATATGGAATACTTATGTAAAGCGTTATTAGTTCTTGCTTGCTTCGAAATAAAGTGATTTAATAATAAATAATTTACAAACTTAAATCAACCGTGTATTTATTACGTACGCAATTAGAATTTCCTGAATAATTAAAAAATATTTCAGTTACTAACCTTACAGATATTTTATTTAAATTTATTGCTGTTATATGCATATTTAAGTCATTGTTGTTTATAATTCGAAGTCACGATTAATTACTGCACGTTGATTAACTTCATGTTAATTTGATCTGAAACTAGTTTGGTAGCGAAACCGTTGGTTTGTTGCACAATGTATTGCGTAATTTGAATTGTTTAGCCGTACCATAGTAATACAATTAATATATTATTATTATTATTGGAACATTCATCGATAATTGACCGCCAATTGTTAGGTTGCCTCGCAGAAAATGTATGAACAAGAAATTATCATGAAACCAAAAAATCCGACTTTTACAACTAAAATTGGCAGATGAGTATTTTGTTTTTATTATTATAGAATATATTACATTAACGTTTTTAGGATTTTGCGTCTATAGAGTAATATAAAAGTAGAACACATAATATTTTTATTGATACCTTGAAGCCGTTTGGTATGTAGAGCGTGCTAAAGAAATTGACATACATATTAATTAACTATGGGCGATTTCTTACCCTCCTGGATTCTCATATACGACGGTTGTGTTAGCGGTATAGGGGGCGGGGGCGAGGAACAAGTTATTTATGGCTCCTACTATCTTTCGTAGGGCCAGGTGTTACTGCGCCAGAAGATGCTGGGAGTTCGACCTAGACACCAACGCGTACCGTGCCAGCGACGGTGACGTGGTAACGAATGTAGTTCTTGTAGATACCTAGTTTCGTCCTTAAAGGTAACCCAGATATAAGCATCGGTAGAACCATCGCTCGGGCCGCGCGGGCTTGGCGGATCGATCGTTCCACCTGCGGGATCATGCGCAACGAACGATCGTTGTTACATCCTTGGTACTTAACAAAGGGCTGCCAAGCTATCTCCGTTCCACGGAGTCTAAGCGGCGCCGGCATGTTACGCTTGCGGCTGAAAAGTATTGCGACTGTCTTACCGACATTGACAGTCATGCGTCACTTAACCAGCCACATAGGTAATTGGCGAGTAGGCGCTGTATCTTCTTAGCAGCTAGCTTTGCTCGGCGGGACGACGCGAAGTACGCACTGTCTGCGTACAACGAGACCATGCTGTCTTTGTTGTAGAACACGTAGAGCTACGGCGAAAGACAGCTGCCCTGTGGCACTCCTGCTCGTATAGTAGCTCGTAGCTCGTAGGGTCTGAGGCTATGCCCCCAACCGAAATAACGAACTGCCGTTCCCACAAAAACGATGCTATGAACCGAACCAGCATCACTGGTGTTCTAGTTTCCATGATTTTGTATACGAGCCCAACGTGCCACCCACGGTTCAACGCCTTCTCTATGTCGAGTAAGTCTCCGACCGTGTGACGCCTGTAATTGAGTTCGGTTGGGAAATGGCGGAGTACCCGCGTCAGCATTAGCGTTGTCGAATGGTCGGCACGGGAAGCGACGGGAAGGACTGCTCCTCTTTTATATGAAGGTACGGACACAGTCCGTACAACGCAGGCTGGCGTTGAAACGCATGCGTTTGCCAGCCTCTTAGCTTTGTTGTGGTTAATAGCAATGTTATGGGGTGGTAAGTACCCGGGAGACGACGGACTTTCCCCGGTTTCGAGAGGACAATCACCTTTCCTAGCTTCCAGATGGTCGGAAAGTGGCCGGTGCGTAGGATGCCATTAAAGACTGGTCGTAGCGACCAGTGGCTCCCCTGGGCATCATGCTTAGCGCCGCGTTCGGGATCCCGTCGTGGCCTGGGGCCTTTTGCCTTTTTAGACGTGAGGCCACCTTCCTTACCTTAGAGTGAGAGATAAACTCAATCCCTTCGGAGCTCGGTGTCGGACCACTCAGGAATTCCAGGAGATTCGTCTTCCAGGTGGCCTCTTGCAGCTCCGCCATTTCTGCAGATGGACTGGAAGAATTGTTTTGTATCGGCCCACCTCCACAGGGTGATACTTGGGTGGTCGAGGCCACTAGGGTATATGAAGGTTTTGAGGACCTCCTGTGATGAGAGCGGACCGCTACATTTGATCTGTAAAAGATCGTTTTTAAATTAGTCCCAGTCCGTCTTACTGCCGTCCTAGGATGACTAAGGTGGGCAGATGCGGTGTGTCTAGGTTATACAGCACCTCCAAATGGACTGGACACGGGAGATCCTTGGGGAGCACTCCACTATGTGGAGCATATCCAGGACAGCGGGAAGGTGGGACTCGGCCGAAGCATCCTCCAAGATGTTCGATGTCCTGCGGATCAAATTAGAGACCTGGTGGGCGATTGCCACAAATAAACGTAGGTACCTGTTCACCGTTTTCAACGCGATACAAATGGAGCGCGTATGAGAAAAGGACTCGGGAGACAACTCTTCGTGCACGACGTCACGACGCACCGCCACCGCGGTACCTCTTAAGGGCATCCTTGCGGGGTATATCTTCGCGTCGATACACGAGGTAATTAGGCAGCCTAAAGTCGAGGTCCGGAAGCAGCATAGTTTCGTCCAAGAGGACGACGAGTATGTCCTGCTTCCATATGAGACCACGCGATGCAGCCAGATGGGATTTAATCCCTCCCGGGTTCCAGTAAAGGATCTTGAGGGATGCCATACTGGACCACGAGGAGGTCGGACAATATCCGACGCATGGCCGTAACAAGGTCCGGAAGTCGGGTCATCTCTTCGCAAATTGTCTTGACGTCTGTGATAAACACATCTACAGGTGCGTCTAGCCCAAGGGCCCGAAAGGATCACGCGTCAGATGTTTGGGTGCTCGGGGTTGGGGCAGGTTGGGAGGTAGTAGATTGGTGTACCTCAATCCTAAGCCACCTATGTGGCCTCCTGCGGCCTGTGCCCCTCACGACGACAGCCGGGGCAGGGTGTTGGGCACGGGTGGGTATTGGTGAGGGCTGACGCGGCTGGCACGGCCACCGGTGTGGGGGCCGCCTCCAAGGATAACTGCGTCTCTGTGGTTGTGGGTGGCTCTATGTGATGCGGAGTCAATTCCAGAAGCGGAGCCTGTTACATACATACGTACACAAGCGTTAATAATAAGTAATAAATATAAGTTCCAATTGAAAATTCATGTATACATTTTAAAATAACCGATTTTTTAAAAGCTCTCAAACTTTAAAGTGTTTTTCAGTATTTTCTGTTTTACAAGTGTAGCTCATGCCTGAGCGCCTAATTATTATTGCGTTTTCATGTTGTGGTAAGAGAATTGGGAATAAATGAGCTTAAAATATTGTACATATACAAAATGACGTAATGGAAATTCCCGGTTCATTAACGGATTTGTATTTCGCATGAAAGGAGGAAAATGAGAGGTTTTTTTTTGCGGTCCATTTGACGGTAAGTGGCCATTGCCAATCATGGACATGTTTTCAATCCCAGATAGAAATAGTCTCACATAAAGTGGATCACAGATGCGTTACTAATGAGAATTAAGCTTGAACGCATCGTATACGTTTTACAGTCTTAAAAGCAAAACAAAACAGCACATAAAAATGCTATTGTTAGGCGAAATAAATGAACTAGTACCCCTAGAGTCGAATCACGTAAGGTTCTAACATTTTTAAATAAATAACTATTGTTTTGTAAATACGAGCGTAAATCAACTGTATTTATGTACATATATCAATGATAAAATAGTGTTAGATATAATTGTATTGTTTGTCCACCGTAACATACAATAAGGAAAACCTATTACATTGAAATCACCAAGCGATGGGCGACCTTATTGCTTAAATGCGATTTCTTTCTGGCAATCCATAAATATAATAAAATTAGGACAAATCTCAGCTAAAAGGTCGCTGCGGATGTACAAAAAAAAAAGTGGAATGACAATTTACACACATAACAAACGTGTAAATTATTATACGAAAGATATTTGAAATGAGAGGCAGACCAATATTCAAATCAGGTATTAACGTGAACTTACATTATTATAAATTTTATCCCAATCTGAATTGTGGATCGTAGTGTTTCGTAGCGCTCTACGAAACTTTTACGACATCGTATGAAACTAAGTATGACTTTTGAATGAGTAACCAAAGTACAAATGTGTACCTACTTAAGCAAAATAGCATAAATATCAAAGTATAATGTTATAGTTATAAAAGTATAAGACATATCTATCTTTTTTCCATAGTACCGTTGTCATCAGTACAACCTTTTTATTTCAAATACATATATCTCCAATGTGTACAAGTTCGTGATAAGTATTTCATATACGACTAATAATGATATTGAAAAAGTTAAAAATATCCAATCTATTCGTGAGCCGTTTTAAGTAGTATATATAGGAGCTGATGATTATACAACTAATAATCGTAATAATTATAGCATAAAACATTTAGATCACGCCAGTTTTCAAGTGAAATTAAATTGCATAAAAATTGGTCCATTTGTTTAGGAGCTATAATACCACAGACAGACACAAACAGCCACGTCAACTTAATAACGCCTTTTTAACCCAAAAAAGGAATTCTCTTTTAGTAAAGTTTCCAATCTACTACTACTGTTTAAATTAACTCAGACAGGTTTGCATAAAAGTTCATTTGAATAGTTCCTTGCGTCACCGATTGTAACCTTATCGTATAAAGCTACGGCTACGATTACGGTGTTACGATTCAAAGACCTTTGAGAACACGGACAATGGAGTTGCAACTTTAACCCGTGCATTGCCGGTTGGATCTTTTGATCTCCTTTATCTTGAGTGAATATGAGACTCCGTGCAGTAGCACTGACGTTGCTAAGCTTGTATCAAGTGCTCACTCGAGCGGCTAATTCAACTGTTACTACTCATCATGCTAAGAGATTGAAATTTCCTTCTACTTAAGACATACATATGTACACGTATATGATTATAGATAATACATATGGAAACTTCTTGTATGTTTTAAACTTGCAAACTTAAAAATCTCCTGCAGTGATCGAAATACCACAAGCGACGACTTCTGCATCTGGCAACACAACGCCAGGATTCTGAGGAACGATGAGAAGATATTTGAGCTGGAAGAAGAGGTAGAAAAGTTAAACTGGAGTATTATAGGATTGTCTGAAGTCCGAAGACAGGG
>DWTU01002264.1:0-11741 GCA_018251515.1 Cecropterus confusis | reverse complement strand
ACGGCCTCTCTTGTCGTCGTAGCGCCGGTCGTCAATCGCGTCACGCTTCCCTGAATGATGTCATCCGTAGGGCCCTTGCTACCGTCAACGTACCGGCTCAATTAGAGCCGAACGGTGTTGTACGTGATGATGGTAAGGCCTGACGGTTTGACGTTAATTCCTTGGAAGAATGGTAGGTGTTCAGTGTAGGATGCTACTTGCGTTGACACACTGGTACCCTCCCATCTTCACCTTTCTTCTAGGATTGCTGGTGTTGTGGCGACTTACGCTGAAATACGCAACCTGCAGAAATATACAACTCTCAGCCGAGACTACATATTTCTGCAGTTTGGGCTTAAAACGATGGGACAATTGGGTTCCGACGCTCGGTCTTTCTTTTCTTTCAAAAAGATCTTTTTTTTTTCAAGAAGCAGCTATCAAAAATATTTATCGAGTGCACCGATGACCAAAGGGCTTGCCCATACCTCGGCCAGCGGATTAGCATAGCGATCCAACGAGGCAATGTTGCCAGCATTTTGGGAACGCTCCCCATAGCCAGCAATTTAAATTTAAATTTTATAGGTATTGGTTATTCTAATTTTATGTATATTAGCATATCTTTTATATATATTTTGGTTTTAGTTTAATTATGTTTCCTAACAATATAGTTCAATAGAATATAAATAAAATAAGTTATGTAGTTGTGAAAGTTCGATAAAATAAAATTGAAAAAGAAAACATATTTTAAAGAACACTACATATTCTAAATAACGTTACCAGAAACTAAGTAGTGGTAGTAGAATACTACAACTATTATCACGAGAATTAACTACCCAGGTCGACAACTTTACACCGATAATATCCGTACTCAATCCGGATTGAAACCCAAGCATTTCCATGGCATAGTTACCGGTCGTGATCTTTTCTCAGTAAATGGTGCATTTAAAATAGTTGACATCCTATTAGAGGTCTATCCGACATATCAGCCCAAGACGTGTTCATAGCCGAGTTTGGTCGCCACTCCAAATGAGTCGCAGTGGGAAAGAACGTCCGTGCATTAGTGAGCTTGTGTTACATTTGTGAGTTAAGATGTGATATACGGGTTAAATGTATCGTACGGCTTACACGTGCGGCATGCGGCAAGAACGTACGACGTGCAGCTAAGATGTGCAGCATGCGGCTAAGATGTGAAGTGTGCGACTAAGAAATACGTACGGCATGCGGGTAAGATGTGCGTCGTGCTGTTAAAATATGTAGCATGTGCCTAATATAATACCGGCGTGCGGTTAAAATGTCCGGCATGCCGCTAAGGCGTGCAACAATGATATGTGTCGTACGGTTCAAAAGTTCTTCGTGGGGCTAAGATACGCGGCTAAGATATGCAGCCTGCATCTAAGATGTACTGCATGCGGCTCATATACGCGATCGGCTAAGATGCGTGACGTGGTTAAAATGTACGATGTGCCGCTAAAATGCACGGCATGCGGCTGACCTCACCGGTGAACAATGTAGAAGACTCGGCTTCAAAGAGGTATTTCAGAGATACGCCTTTGGAAGAAAGAGGAAAATCAGAAATTGTGAATAAAAGAGAGTTATTTAATGTGTGTTTTTATTTTGTATAATTTTATGAAACAATTATAAGTCTTTCCCCCTAATTTTTAAAAACTAAAATAATCAGCTTCTCTTCAACATCGTTCCACATTAGGATCTGAATCACGGGACTCTTAAATAAAAGCCATAAGAGCTACTCCGAGTTTAAAAGGGTTCGCAGGAAAAAGAGAAAAAACCAAAGCGGTAGTTAAGAGTCGTACTTTTTGCTCGCGCAATGAAATTTGATACGCTTTTAAGCGACGTTTCCTTCTTAGTTTGTATCGTGTTAAGGATCGGGACGTAGGACTCCCCGGAACGAGTTCAACGGACGGACACACGATTCTCAATATATTGATAGGGATACATGAGTTCGGGTTGACACGAACGCCTAGAATTCGAAATTAGTTTACTGAAGAAGTTGCGAGTATATGTATTTGTAATATGCTCTATCGCCAGCGAATTTCCCCCGTTAGTCTTTATGGCGTTCATCTTAACAGTTTAGTACATGTGAACTAAATCAAGTACATACTTATTTTTTAACAATAACTTACATCTAACACACGAGTCTCATTTTAGTTTGGGAAAGAGAAACAAAATGACAATGTATTTATTTACATGAAAATATTCTGAAAATTTAAACAAAAGCACTCAATAACACTATAGGCATAATAATATAAACAAAAATAATAACAAAACACCCAGACCCTCCAGCGTCTAAAAAATTTTATGTAAAGTAACGTAGATTTGGTTCAAACCAAATGTACGTAACTTTACTAGTACGTAATATATCGAACACATACATGTAATTTTTAATTTACATCGACATAATTCTTTTAGTTCATCGCTTAGCCGTACCCGGTGTGACAGTGTGTGTGATAAACGTGATATTTCTTTGACATGTTCGCAACTCGTAGGCGGTGTGATATGATTCAGAGATAACTCGGACGTGACATCGGCTGATTGAATTTTAGTAAGTAGATAAAGAGTTGAAAAGAAACTCACTTTCAATAATATATTGTTTATAAAGAAAGTTTTCTTTTCCATTTATCATTATTCTAGTTTGACGGTTTTATGGATACGATGTCCACGAAACGGTTTTGAAATATTAATTTAATTTATTTTGTATAAACATAAAGAAACTCTCATGGAGAGGAGACCCGTATCCCAGAAGTGGGACAATAATGGGTAGACTATATTTAGTTATAAAAGCATACTGATTGTACTTACTCATTTAAATATACATAGGTACTGATAAAAATATACTGGTAATGTTAAAGCAGGCCTTTTTGATACGCGTTGTATTTAAGAATGTTTTTAAAGACTATTCTCAAAGTACTTCTACGGGAAAATGTCCTTTTATTTCTTACGGAATTAACCATTAGTACGGTGTCACCACATTCATTTTATAAATAATAAAAGACGGGCGGGATGAGTAACGATCCTTTTATAGTTCATTAGTCATAAAAAATGCTTAAGGTAGATACATAAACGTATGATACTTGTAGTAAATAAGAGTGTTAGGCGCCGTTATAACCGCACCCTCGCAGTAACGACACGTATCAAAGTGGATGCTTTTGTATTAAAATAATGGGCGGGGAAATGGTAACAGCAAACGTAACCCGATACATTTGGTAAATGGGCCCTAACTCGACCAAGTTTCAATAGCTCGGCATGAAAACATATGGGAGACGATGTGTGACGATTTTAGAAGGTTTTAATTTCATAATGCATTTAAAACGTAGATACATATCATATTACTCATCCTAACATTTTTACAAGTATAAACATGTTATGACTCAGCATACTTAATTACTTTATATTACGCATGTCTGTAAATTGTAAATCAATAATTACGATTTTAGTTATTGACATTTTTTTTGCATAGCGGTCGTCCGTACTCTTTTTCGGTAAACATCATCATCATCATCGGTAAACATCATCGGTAAACATTCTACTCATAACTGTCAAATGATATCGTTGTGTACACATATTTTAGTTTATCTTTCTGCAATATAATTTTAAATCAACCTTACCTCCACTTATCACTTTACTGTCTTTAGGGAAATCATAATGACTATGACCTCGAGGGCGTACTACTGTCACTAAAAGAAAATATAACACGCGACGTTTATGAGCCTTCATCGATTCCCGTATGTTTTCATCCCTTATCGGCATCATTTTGCGTTGACGACGCGGTTATGTGACACGAATGGTGTTGTTTCTTTTATGATCGAGATGGTTGGACTACATAGATTTGCGGCACGATAGACGCGACAATCTTACTTATAGAGCTACATATTTATTACATTTTTTTATATTATGTAGGTATAGTTTGAATGATGACCTGAAGATAAAAAGAATTTTTCTGTATTCTATGCTTCCTTGAAACTAGCAGATTCTGATCACTATTGAACAAGGTGATTGAAATCTGGTAGAACCAGTATGATGCGGCCAATATATTACTAGTGCATTATATTTCTAGTATTAAACGTGCGGTTGGACCACCTTAGTCCCCAGAGGTGGCAACGCACCAGTAGTCAACTTCAGGTACAAACTCTATCCCATATGGATCTAGTAGTAAGTGTCCATGGGCCGCAGTGACCATCTACCATCAGGTAGACTCCATGCTAATTTTTTACTTTAATCTTATAAAAATATGCAACTACTACTTTGGCCTGAAAACTAAGAGTAAACAACGGCAATCCTAACGCTAAACATTTTTTACAGGATTTAAACAAAAATTTATGATATGATTTAATATTAATTTTAATATGGATAAAAACAAAAGGCAAGGAAAAAAGGGAAGGAAAACAATACTTCTATTGAAGGAAATTTGTATACCCATTCGTGTGCCACGTTTTTTCAGAAACCTTAGCATGAGGCGTTTAACCTCCACCCGTATTTTCATGTAAATTTACCCAAACAGAGTAGAAATGTAAAATAATGCGAAATAGGACAATATACGAGTGCCGAATATATTTTTGAGACATTTTTCGGGTCAACTCCGGAGACACCATCGCCCTATCTTTTTCTGCCCTAGAACATCAATGTTAAACTCTGCTGTGTTCTGGTTTAAAAGGTAATAAGGGTGACGTACTTAATCGAGTCAATCCAACTTCTTCAGGAGTAGCTGCGCATCTGTAAACATCCTTAAATGGTAGTAGTCACTTCTCATCAAGTAGGCTGCATACTATGAAAAACATAGAGAGTTGTTGTATTAATTATAGGCAGAAACAAATAAATATTATTATTATACTATGTTTTTATAATTTTTTTGTAATTTTTGGAATTTAGTATTTTATATCAATAAGTGCAGGCACGATGAAATAAATTTTAACATCTTTTTACGAATTTGAACACAACATTAGTAGTAAATTCTAATTAATATACCGTTTATATAGAAATCTTGGCTTATATGTTACAGTACTATAAACATATAGATTCAGGTGTATAAACTTTAATGATTATAATTTCTTTGCAAATAAGTTTTGTTCTCTTTGGTTCATATTACCATAACGGTTACTATTTATTTTGCAGTGGTATAGATATAGTTTTAACAAACATACCTACTACTTATATTCTATAAGACTATAAAACAATCATGATCGTCATTTTTGTGTACTTTTATTTAGTACCTCAGAGATTCCTTTATAGCCGCTTCCGTTACGGAAATAATGGATGAGAGGCGTTTAAAAAAGTTTCGACTTATGACGAGGCAAGACGAAAATGCGCTTTTAAAAAAGCAATAGAAATGCTGTCCCTGTAGTTCCGGAATTAGAATAGGGCTACGGTATCTCCTGCCTGTTCTAAGAGGCGACCAAAAAGGGGCTTCCAGGGTAGCGAGCGGCAAGAGTGGGAGCTCGAACCGTCCAGTCTAGCAACCCCGAGAAAGACGGCGGTGTGTGTGGTCGCATACCGTCGTAAAAACCAGACGGTCCGGTAGGCCCAGCCGCTCACCTGGGTGGAGTTGTTTTCCTTTGGAGATCCCGGAGTCGTCTTCGCAACTCCGAGGACGGCCACCGGGGGGGTTTTATTGCGGTAAAACTCCCATGTAACCCGGCGTCGCTCCGACGGCGTCGGGTACTTTTTGAAGGTTTCCCCCTCAAGCACAACAAAAGCAATGAAATACAAGAAAGAGGGTAGAGAAAGACCGGGACGTGGTAGACATCAGTTGCGTGCTAGTAAGCTGGATTCAAAGACAATCCAGAACGGGCTATCCTGGAGCACACAAACGAGGAAGAGCGACCCCAAATTAAAGATCTAGCAAGAGAGAAGAGACATTTATGCAACGGCAAATAAGCATGAAATTCATTTGTTAGTTCTGCCACAAACACTTTACAAGGCTATATAAGAATAGTTACTAAACGTCAGAAAACAATAACAAAGCGACGTTATATACACAATTCTACTTACAGTATGTACAGGGTCGAAACAATAGCCTCGTATAAACCCGGGATAGGATTCAGAAGGACGGCTGGTTTGTCCATTTCATAGCAATATACCCGTACGCGTCGACGAACATAATGAATAGACTCCGAACAGTTAATCATTTTAATACAGATCTTCAACTGGCGGTCTGTGGCCTCCGCACAGACCCTACTTTAATTTTGTGCAAAAGAAATATTAGTGTACCTACTCGCGTGAGATCCCGGAATGTATCTACAAACACACTGGGAAGCTCCCAAGGGAATTTTAATGACAGAAAAAATCCCCCATGATCCTACTTCCCTTCCAAGAGACTATTAAATTTATTAGTAACCGCATGCATTTCACTTTATTATATAATAGCCCTCTTAGCCCATGGACATCTGCACTTCGCAACAATTTAACAAGTTTTATATTAGGCAGGGCATTACTACACCTAAATACGATATTTGAATCCTTTCCGAAAGTTTCTGTTTTATCACATCTAACATTCAAACCGTCGAATACTACGAGACTGTTTTTTTGTCGTAAGAGAAAACTAGACACTGTCGATAATAAAAGAGTCCGCATGTCCGCATATGCAGTCTATTTTTTTACTAAGTCAGCGACCGACCGTAAGCCATGAAGTCATAAATTGGCGACAATGAAGCGTCGTGTGGCCGCACGGCCACAACGGCAAATTGCTGCGGTTTGCCCGCATACACCTGTTTACGACGGCCCTTGTACCGTGAGTACATGGAACTGTTGTTATTTTCATACATAAACATGTACCTACTTTAAATAATCACAAATTACGTTCTACAACATCTGGTGTTTTGAAGAAATGGTTGTTTTTTTTATATTCTATAGGCTTAAAAATTTCATTTTAGTGTATATTTTGGCAAACGGAGATCTCCCGCCGCGAGTTTGATCATGCTTGAGGGGCGGCCGTATTCCGACTGTCTTTTTTCGGAACTTGTATAAATACAAGACGTTGTGAAAACTTCGATAACGTGATTCAGAATGCTTGCTATCTCTTGATGAACTGCGAAAAGTTGAGACAATATATTTTTACAGAAATCATCTCAATTAGTTATCAGTGCTCTAAAAACCGACCGACCTAAGTGTGATAACACATGAGTGTGTTAAAACCTGACCTATCGTACGTGTATTAACTCCCTAAGTCTTCTAGAACTTAGTGATCCAATCCTATTAGGGACTGTAATCAACTCCTAATGGGATTGGGTCAGAATTCAGGAGTAACTAAACATGAAGTCCGCATGCTCGCTATTTCAATTTTTATAAAAAAATATGTGCAGCTCTTTGTAGTATAAGCCACCGCAATCGGAAACACGGATATGGAATATGAAACTCGGAAGTTTCAACTTACTTATAAGGCTTCCGACATCCTTAAGGGTCTGTGATCGACTTCAGTAGGGCAGGTAAGGTTAAACGTAAAAGCGTCTTTGTGTTACTGGAATGGAGGAAATGAAATATTTTTTTATATTTATATATATTTTTATATTATGTATAATTTAAGGTTTTAGTTTAATCCGAATTCAAAGCTGAGGTCAATTGAAGCCTAACCTGAAGTCGGCCAAATGCTTTACTATGGTCTGGACTGCAGGGATATTATTGAACAACGCGTATATATAAGTTATTTTATTTACTATTATTGAAATAACGTAAGTCACAAATTCCACCCGTTGAAAATTGTTACCCAAGATTAGAATCCTATCTAAGGTCGGCCCTTAAGCTATAAATACTTTGCTACGTCGGACTAAGTTGTATGTCTCCCTTATCCCACCCTTCAAACTATAACGCAACCCTCAGCATTGCTGCCATATGACAGAAATATTTAAAATAATGGTGCCTCTGATGTTAAATCACGAAGCGTTTAGTGTAAGCATAAGTCAAGCTTTTATAAGGCTCATTTAGAGGCGACCATCTTAGTCCTCGGGAATAGCAACATATCTGTGATCGACTTCAGATGGAACCCCTATTCTATATGAAGTTGCTTAGAGATGTTCATGGGCGGCAGTAACCACTTACCATCGGGTGGACTGCATGCTCGTTTGCTATTTCAATCAGTTTGCTATTTCATAAAAAAACATATATATGTAGCTTTAGTATCTTCGCAGGCGAACTCCGACAGGTTCCTTAAAATTATTCTCGCGCATGTATTTGGAAGAGCAAATGCTGACTAAGAATTTCAAGTCACCTTTCCGTCCTCGCTAAAAGGCCTTCCATGTAGGGGCAATAAAAACATTTCATCGTTCTCTATTTGCTTGACATTTTTTCATCCATTTCATAACACTTTACTGCACCCTTGCCACCCCTACGTCCGGGGCGAAACACCCCTTGTATTAGAACGTTTTAATAAAATCTCTGCAAGTAGTCTCCTTATAGTGAGTGCCCTTACAATTTTATTGTGTTTCTATTTGAACAATCGTCGGTTTTTAATTGTATTTGTAGAGGTTAGGTTTTATTTTGTTAGGTGATTGCTTCGAAATAACTGGGAATGTGTGAAGTTTTTTTATTATTATTATTTGTACGTACAAAAAAAAATGTTTTATCTCAATATTAGTTCAGGAACATTAAAATAGCCCAGTACTATCAGAAATAAAATTATCGAAACGAATTGTATGTTCTGCTACATAGATACGCTATACCCTATATTTTGAATACTACAATCATAAACATTTAGTTACACAAAACATAGTCGTAACAAATAGAATGCTATACAGGAAAAAATCTGCATTTTATGTAACTGTATGGTAGAGTTTCACGTGTCACATATTTCATTCACGGGTAATGATGTACCTAATATGTGTTTCCAGATGAATAACGTAATATCAAACTACTCTCTATTTCTTGCAGTTTAATTTCATAGTATTTAATTTACATAAATTTATTTAACGTATATGTCGTTTCGTATAAAACAACTAATTAATAAAATTGAGTCATTAGATGTATTACTGAACCAGACGTAATAATCTGTTTTGCAGTTGATCGACTTGCTGATTAGGAGTTACAGCTTGCATAGCTCGTTACTAGTGTAATTTGAACTTTGAGGAACGAAAATAAAGTTTAAAATTTATCACGAATTTCCCTGAAAGTGTGCGAAAGTTGTGCAAAGGAATACCAATGCTACAACACAGTATTTGGACCTGTTATCGAACGGACTAAATTTCTATATTTAAGCCAACTTGTGAAAATGCTTGCAAGCTGAAATGAAAAGTTTGTTCAGATGTAATACAGTTTGGATTCGCTTGAGTGACTTCCAGCGTAGGTGGGTAGCGTCGGGTAAATTAACAAATATTTGTTTAATCTCCTCCATAAACACCTGCGACTGCACGTTGGTTGTGGGAAACAAATTAATTAGAAGTACGATCGGATTTATCTGTCCAGTATATTCTAGTGGCTGCTCGTATTCTGCAGTAGAACATGTTAGTAATTGTCAATAAAGACATAGGGTTTTAATACAATATCTAAACAAATATTTTAGATATTTTATTGTAAAATAAATATTTTACAAAGTAATTTAAGAGGTCAACAAGAGGCAGCTTGGGAGTATCAAATAAATATAAATGTTATTCAAAAGTCGTTCTATTTTCGACGTCTATTTGAACTTGTTGAGTTAAGTACATAAATATAAAATTTATTCCAAGTTTCAGGAGCTTAGGAAAAACTAAAAACATATTTATATATAATATGTTTGTGTTATTATAACTATTACAGGTTATCCAGAATTTGCGATCCACTACTACGACTAAATATGAGACTACAATTATATCGACGTATAATTATTGAAAAATAAAACTAAATGATTACAAAATAACTAGGTCAAATCATTATTCTATGTGGCATTCAGATCGAAACGCAGCAGCTTAACACCAATGTTGTTAGACACATATGTTGCCGCAGTTCAGTCCTGAAGAGTTTTAGCATTAAAAGCTATACCAGACTTTACACAATACACACGTCAAGTAAGAAGGGTAAACACAGAACCAGTCGATAAAGCTGAAGTGATTGCAATTCTTTCGCGCGGGCGGCGACAAGCGTGTACAACATCCCACTCCCACTCTTATCGAACGCTTTATGGCGTGGAATATCAGAATAGTCGCCTGCGATGTTTGGAGTTTGTTCAGTCTGGAGTGCATTTGGGTGTAAATACGTTTCTTTGCGTTTCTTTGGGAGTCTATAAAGTACGGTTCGTTGCATCGACGCTGAGACTCGGTGTTGGATATTTTACCTAAGTACGTACAAATACTCGTGCATATATACAGTATGATTATATACTATACAAAATAAACATAAGCGAAGATTCCCATTTTATATAGCATATGAAAATGTTTTCAATCGTGTAAATAATCTTAAGATCGATATAACATTAAAGATAGGTAAACAAACTCACAAATTGTAGGTACGAAGACTTATACATAGAAACAAAAACACTTGTGCTCAGACACAATCAGAAGCCTAAACTTATTAATAAATAAATTAACAACTGGCCACATATCAAGTGCAAGCTCTTATTGCTACAAAGTAACTTTTCGAACATTACAATAAGTTTTTTGCCTTTAAGAAAGCGATATTTCAGCAAAATGCAATGCAATAAAACTACATACTGCCTTCGAAAGTGGTCAAGTGGCTAATGACGTGTAGGCGAGTTTTATTGAACGGCGCGACTGCCCACGCGGCCAGACCGACCGCCGATACGATAATACATCGAGACCTCCAATATACATAGGTATCGAGTAAAAGTAAACCTCTTTACCCAGTAGAGACGTCCCTTGTTCACGACGACCCGCATGGCAGAGCGGTCATCATACCGGTCTGACACGCAGTGGGTTCCGGGTTCCATTCCCAGCCAGACAGACATCAGAATGATGAATATAAATATCTATTCTGGGTCTGTGTGTTTGTGTTTTCCTCTTTGTGTATGGTACCCACGACACAGGAGAAAATCCTAGTGTGCTAAACGTGTTGAAAGCGTTACAACTATACTAAATATAAAAATAATAATAATGGGTTGACGATTGAAAGTAAAGGCATAGATTTGACAAAATGTAAGTCTTAGTAACGTATCAAATTGCGGTTTTTTGATGCTCGTATTAACCCCATGTAGATAATAATTATACCGTAGAGATCCATACAACAAAGTGTAAATATTATAACTTGTGAATTACTAAATGATGGTTATTGAAGCAAGACTTGATGTTACCTGCTAGTAATTGCATTTACATTATGTACATGCTGTGTTCATATATTTATTTAAGGTCCATTTTGAAACAATTAAAGCAGCTCTGAAACTTTGCATTTAAAAAGCTCTATAAATTAAGCAACGTAAGGCCCGGTCGGAAGTAGAAGGGTGACTTATCTAATTAATTATTTGGACATGTGCCTTAGTAGTACCTCGCATCCCAACAGTGCGGACCAGATGTGGCACGCGGTTGGTCGGTATTAATGATTATGTTAGTATGAGGTTACTAAAGATAAATATAGTATACTAGCGCAATCGTGCCCACTTCGTTAGGCTTTTCCTTTCCCCTTTCCCTTTCCCTTTCCCCCTTCCCTTTTACCACTTTTCATTCCCCTCCCCTTTACTCCTTTCCCCTACTTCCCTTTCTCCCCCTTTTCCCTTTTCCATTTTTCCGGTGAAATGAGAAAGGGAGAATGTGTGAACGGGTGCATGGGTGAATCGGAGAACAGGTGAAAAGGTGAAAAACTTTATCTTTTTATAATAAAAGCAAAAGTAAAAGCAA